>QLSR01000285.1:0-24814 GCA_031780015.1 Citrullus colocynthis
AAATAATTATTATTTTCGTAGTAGTCCTTCTAATCATCCAAATTTCAAAAGAACCACCCGAAATGATGATCATAAAAGGAAAGCTCCACAAGATAAAAATTCAAAAAATGATGAGCATAGATGCTTCCGATGCGGGATGATTAGGCACCGGTCTCGTGTTTTTTGCACATTAAAACACTTAGTTGATCTCCATCAAGCTTCCTTGAAGGAAAAAGGGAAAAATATGGAGGCAAGTTTTACATACCAGGATAATGATATATTTGACCCATCGAATATGACAAATTTGGATGTGGCGGATTTTTTTTTTAATCTCCTGAAGAGAAAATCAACACAAATAATGACATAGCAAGTGTTTCTTTTGATTTTGAGAATATTTAGAATTGTTTTATCTATCTATCTTTGATGTTTTTTTTAAGTTAAACTTTGTATTTCAAGTTTTGTCTTTCTTACTGTAATTATCTTGTTTAAATGAAGAATCATGGACAATTGGACATGACCTGAAGTTCATGAGTCCAGATATATTTTTTGGCATGACCGATTGGGTCATCCAAGATCTATAATGATGAGAATAATCATTGAAAATTCAAATGGATACCCATTGAAGAACCAAAAGATTCTTCAATCTAGTGAATTATTATGTGATGCTTGCTTTTAAGACAAATTAATAATTAGAATATCACCAGTTGAAGTGGAGACTGAATCACCTGCATTTTTAGAACAAATTCATGGTGATATATGTGGACCTATTAACCTACCAAGTGGACCATTTAAATACTTTATGGTATTAACAGACACATCCAGTAAATGGTCACACGTGTGCTTATTATCATGTCGAAACCTTGCATTTGCAAGATTACTTGCTCTAATAATTAAGTTAAGAGCACAATTTTCTGATTATACAATTAAGATCATTTGTCTTGATAATACTGGTGAATTTACATCCCAAACTTTTGATTATTATTGTATGTCAGTTGGGATAAATGTTCAACATCCTGTAGCTTATGTTCATACACAAATGGTTTAGCAAAATCATTTATAAAACGTTTGCAATTAATTGCTAGACCATTAATATGAGAGCTAAGCTTCCTACATCTGTACGGGGACATGCTATTTTGCATGTTGCGTCACTTGCACGCATTAGGCTAGTAGCTTATCATAAATATTCACCATTACAATTAGCTTATGGCCAAGAGCCAAATATTTCCTATCTAAGAATTTTTGGGTGTGCAATATATGTTCCAATTGCTCGATTACAACGTACTAAGATGGGTTCTCAAAAGAATGTTAGGCATATACATTGGATATGATTCCCCATCAATTATTAAATATCTTGAACCCCTAACGGTGATGTATTTACTGCACGATTTGTTGATTGTCATTTTAATAAGACAAATTTTCTAACATTAGGGAGAGGAATTAAGAAGTTGGAAAAGGAAATTGCATGGAATGCATCATTATTGTCTCATTTAGATCTCCGTACAAATCAATGTGAACTTGAAGTTCAGAAAATAATTCATTTGCAAAATATAATAAATCAATTACCAGATGCATTTATAGATGCAAATAAAGTAACTAAATCACATATACATGTTGCAAATATTGTAACTAAAGCAAGTTGTTACTAATGAGTCTGGAACACGCCAGAAACGTGGTAGACCAGTGGCTTTCAAAGATAAAAATCCTTAGAAAAGAAAAATAAACGATAGTAAAAAAGACTTGGTTGAGGATGTAAATATCCACGAAGAAACCCAGGACATGAGTGATAATCCAATTAGTGAAGAAGGTGAAATACCTAAAGCTAATAATGAGATTTCAATAAATTATGTCATTACAGGGAAAATATGGAATCGAACTAATATAGTTTATTGATAACATTTTTGCACATAATGTTGCACTTGATATTATATCTGAAAATGAGGATCCTCACCCAAAATCTGTTGAAGAATGTGGATATAGAAAAGATTGGCTTCGGTGAAAAGAAGCAATCGAGGCAAGATTAAACTCACTTTCAAAACATCAAGTTTTCTGACCAGTAGTTCGGACACTAGAAGATGTCAAACCTGTGGGATACAAATGAGTATTTGTGAGAAAAAGAAATGAAAATAATGAGATCACAAGATATAAAGCAAGACTAGTTGCAAAAGGTTTTTCACAAAGACTTGGTATTGATTGTGAGGAGACATAGTCTCATGTGGTGGATGCAATTACATTAAGATATTTAATTGGTCTGACTGTGTATGAAATTTGGACATGCATCTTATGAATGTAGTCACAACCTATTTATATGCATCTTTTGATAATGACATTTATATGAGAATCCTAGAAGGATTTAAGATACCTAAAATACATAAATCAAATTCTCGAGAACTATATTCAATAAAGTTACAGAGATCACTATATGGATTGAAACAATCAGGACGAATGTGGTATAATAGCCTGAGTGGATATTTGTTGAAAGAAGGATATTAAAATAATCCAATATGTCCATGTGTTTTTTTTTTAAGAAATCACAGTCAGGATTTGCTATTATATCTGTATATGTTGATGACCTTGGAACTTTTGAAGAACTTTCAAAAGCAATAGAATATCTTAAAAAAGAATTTGAGATGAAAGATCTAGGAAAAACAAAATTTCACCTTGGATTGCAAATTGACTATTTAGCATATGGGATATTTGTTTATCAGTCAACTTATACATGAAAAATTTTAAAAATATTCTATATGGATAAAACACATCCATTTAACATTTCAATAACAGTTTGTTCACTAGTTGTGAAGAAAAATATATTTCGACCTTTAGATAATAATGAAGAACTTCTTGGTCCTGAAGTACCATATCTTAGTGCAATTAGTGCACTTATGTATCTTGCTAATAATATAAGACCAGATATTGCATTTTCAGTAAATTTATTAGCTAGATATAGTTATTCTCCAACTAAAAAACATTGGAAAGGAATTAAGCATATACTCCGTTATCTCCGAGAAACGATCGATATGAGTTTGTTTTATTCAAATAAATCAAATTTTGATTTAGTTGATTATGCAGATTCTGGATATTTATCTGATCCACACACAGCTATATCTCAAATAGGTTATCTGTTCACTTATGGAGGAACTGCTATATCTTGGCGATTAATGAAACAGGCCATAAAAGCAACTTCCTCAAATCATGCTGAAATTCTTGCAATCCATGAATCTACTAGAGAATGTGTGGCTAAAATCAATGACTCAATACATTTGTGAAACATGTGGTTTGTCTTCTAGTAAAAATCCTCCAACATTATACAAAAACAACACAACATGTATAGCCAAATCAAAGGAGGATATATTAAAGGAAATAAAACAAAGCAATATTTCACCAAAGCTTTTCTACACTCATGATCTTGAAGAAAATGACGACATCACTGTACAACAAACTTGTTCGAAGGATAACCTTGCAGACCTATTTACAAAATCATTACCAACCGCAACCTTGAAAAATTGGTGCAGAACATTGGAATGCGACGTCTCAGAGATCTCAAATGATGTTCGTACGAGGGGGAGCAAATGTATGGTATTCTTTTAGAAGTATTAGATTATATGAAATATGTACTCTTTTTCTTTCACTAGGATTTTTTCACATTGGGTTTTTTCCTAGAAAGGTTTTAACGAGACATATTATATATATATATATATATATATATAAAGGGCATCTAAGGTGGGTGAATATTATAACAAATTAGATGTCGATTATATAATTGAGCTTAGTGGCTAAAGGTCATGCGTCTACTAATGACACATCCTTAGTGGCCATGAAATGTCACCACCTACTTGCCAAATTGCTTATAAATAGAGGCCTTTGGTGGATAATGAAACACACACATTAGAGAGAAAATAAGAGAAATGATTGGTGAAATTTGAAAATTTTCATTTTCCATTAATCCCACTTTCTTTATTTTAGTTTATTTGATTATTTTATTTCCTTTAATTATTATATTTATTTTATTATTTTAATATTATAATTTCTCAATTTTTGTGCTCCTGTTTTTCTCAATCATGTTTGCTCTTTAATTTTGCAACAGAAGAATAATATTTGAATAAGATTCGAATGTTAATTTAATATGAATTGGATTCATATTAAAAACTATAAAGTAAAATTAGTGTGAATGTGATTCATATTAATACTATAGGTTAAGAGAGAGATGTGCATTTTTATGATTTAAATACATAATTAATAAATATTTGTTATCTATCTTAACTAATTTATAGTTAATTGATTAATTAATTATTAATATTTATTTAATTATATTGTATATTAAAGGAAAATTATTTTAGACAACAAAACTATTGAAAATATTTATAAGTAATAGCAAAATATCACAACCTATCTGTGATAGACTTCGATAGATCGCGATAAACTATTATATGTGTCTATCATGACATAGATAGACATGTATAGTAGTCTATCGCAGATAGACAGTAAATTTTTGTTATATATGTAAACATCTTAGTTCATTTTTCTATATTTAGAAACAACCCTATATTAAATTTAATTTAGTATATATTTATTTAGTTTAAATAAATAATAATAATTTAAATTAAAAAAATGAGGGGATAACTCTGCTGCAATTGCAGGGGAGTGGATAGTGGATAAGGAATGCCCCTCGCGTTTTTTTCTTCTCTATATTGTTGGATATAGTTCGGGGAAGAAAGATAAAAAAAAAAAAAAGGAATATCTAATATTTCCTCTTCTCTTTTAATCTCTTAGAGAAATCATCTCACACAAATTCTCTTTAATTCCTTTCCCAAATTCGGATCCTCTAATCCATTATTCCTTGCCCTGAGAATAATTGGGTTGCCTTGTCGTGGTGTTCAATTTCTTGAAGTTTGCACAGAGGAGGGGTTTGGAAATTTGTGAAGAAAAGCTTTTCTATAAAAGGTGTATTTTCTAAATTCTTAATATATCATACTTAACCTTAATTCTGTGGGAATAAATTATGTAATTTTCCATCCTAATTCAATGACAAAAGCGATAAATTGCTTCCGCATTGGGATTCAGTTTCTTCAGATACAAGGACTAACTTTAGTAGAATTGAAACTTGAACTACCCGAATCTAGTAGAACTCTTTGATACTTAATCTCAGCTTAACTCAAGAACAAAAGAAAGGAAAAAAAAAAGTGAGAACTCTTCAATCTAGAATGAGATGCTACAAACGAAGAAACATATTGTTATTTATAGGCTAGCAACTTAGTAACTCTCCAAAATACAAAATATAGTCAAATAAATATAAAATTTGAATTATTTGCCAAATTTACCTCAAATGAGTTGTTACTTTAACTAAAATCAAACATAACTCATTCAAATTGAATGAACTACAAATTTAATTTTTATATATGTCAAATTTGCACATGAAACATCATCTATTTGAAGTTTCATTCCTTTCTAACCATGAATTTAATCTACATAATTAAATTCATTTTTCTTATGTTTCAATATTCAAATGTTTCACTTTCTTTCACTGTAAATACCAACAATCCCTCACATGAAAGAAAGTAAGAAAAATCAAACAAAAATCACTACGAGCAAACAGACCAAGTTGTACATGAAGAGAGGTGTCTTCTGGACTTGAACCTTCCTTAGCGAATATCTATTGAATTTACCGAAGAAATAGTGAGACTAAGTTCTAAAACTATCTTTCTCATTGGTGAATTGAGACAATAGATATCTGACACTTACGCAAGCACACGCGTCGAAGTAATAATTATCCAATTTTACAATCGATATCTTCCACAGAGATTGAGATATAATGTTTTTTAGCTATTACTAGTTACTAGTAAATTTTATATAGGCTAATCACAAGCGTTTTCAAGGTTCATAATCTTTTAGTTAGAAGTCAATTAAAGTGAAGAAGTACCAGAGGCACACAACTTAGAACGTCGATTATATCTTGAAATGGTCATCTAATATTGATCAAAGATGCAACAAGTCATGTTTGCATGAACCTGAAATTCTTAATTCAGGATGTCCTCTCTTGAGCTCTATCCATCCTAATGTCTAACATGCAATTAGGTAATTAAACACAACATTGTAGATGTTCAATTTCAGTTCTCTCAACCAATTATCATTTGCATGTATAAACTAGCTAAGATTCAAAATTCCAATTCCAACAGTATCTCTCTCTCTCGAGTAGAGAATTCGCGTAAGGACAATTAAATTAAAGGCCAAGCAAACTAATTGTGTGAACCATAGGGACATTGAAATGCATTAACAAAAATTTAACATCAAGCCAATATGTTATTGATAAACATTCAAAATTTCCTCAACATCCTAAGCAACAAAACGTTTAGCTAATCATGATTAGATTGAAAAAGGAACATATAACAACAATCATTTTTTATAGAAAATTGAAAGAAAAGGGAAGAAACTTTCACAATGACACTGACGCTATGTGAATCAATTGATCCGCTTTCATCCTTCAACCTCAAGATTTCAATCGACCATACCAGCTTTGTCTCCCTTCAATTCTCTCCAATTTTCATAATTCAACCCTTTCTCTAGCCTCTCATGATCCCCCATTTTGCAGATAATTCGAAATTTAAACACTGTTGAAATCGTCGCAGCGTCACGACGTTCAAAGGCAACTTTGCAGCGCTCTCTTTAATTTGGTTGTATCCTCCGCTTGGAGCGTTGCGCTAAGGGCAGTGCCTCGATGCTTCCCATTCTTTGAGTTTCAGTTTCTAGAGTGTTGCGATGCGCACTGTCGAAATTCACCATTCTGCTCCTTTTTTGGCCTATTTTCTTCCCTTTAACTGCATAATTGGCCCACAAGTCCTTATATTGAATTTTTTACTAAAGTTTGGCCGTATTCTGCACAATTTGCCTTGCATCTCGATACTCCTACAATACTTCATATTAATGTGTTAAATACCTCTTCTATCCATAAAATTCCCAAATTCAGAGCAAAATAAAGCACATTTCAAGTGCTTTTCAATATCACACACAACTCATCTTATATCTTTGAGTTCTATATGGTTGTGTTCATTTTAGTCTTGGACGAAATCCCAAAGTCATGAGAGTTTTAGGGAACATAAGTCATTGGAAAGGTTCTCAAAGAAGCGATCTCATTTCTTCTTTCATAGAGGTAATATCAATTAAGAGTATTTTGTCATTACTTCTTTTGTAAAACAAGATACAAATATGACCTTAACATCAACAGACGACACACTCTAGAACATCATAAAAATGGGAAGAAACTATAAGTTTCTTAGTGTGTCAACTATGAATTATCCAACCCATCTACCAATTGAATCTTGATCTTGAGATCTTCAGTCAACTAGGTTAGGTTACCACCAGATAACTCATTTCATAGGCTTTAGCCACATTTCTCTCAATGTATATGTGGCTTGCTCTCTTGACAATCCTTTCGTCAAAGGATCTGCAATATTCTCTTTTTGATTTCACATAATCAACGGAATTTATTCATTACAGAAAAGTTGTCTTATCAAATTATGTATGTGTCTAATATGTTGTTGATATGCCAAAACTTGGTGTTATTGTAAGTGCACGAGTCAAGTTATAATATAGTAAAATGGCCTAGTGACTGAGTATTGTTTCAATGGGGATCAAATAACAATTATTGCTTAGCAATTCTAGAGTTGAATCAATTTTATGTAAGGGATTGAAATCAAATTTGAAATTGAATTGTGAAAAAAAATAAAAGAAGTAAAGACAAGTAGAAAATCAAGAGACAAAAGCGTTTTAGGGTGTTGATTTCATTAATTACTTCATTAAGTCATGCTTTTAGGTTTTCATAGAATTATGGGTAAACAAAATGTCCAAGACTAGAAACTAATACTGTCATACCCCCTTCCAGATTCCCTTCCTAACCTAGAAGTGGGTGCGACCTACACACACTCGTCTCCATATATCTTGAAACATAAGTCAATACCAGATCAATTATACAAAGTTTTATGCTAGTGAAACATCATAAGTTAAACATCATCTCTTAATTCAGATTTCTCAACTCAAAATTTATCATAACAGGTATTTGTTCTACACACTGTACAAAATCCACTCTCACTATACTACAAGGATCATGTATGACAAAAACATGTACATAAACTGAGTATTTACAACTATCCCAGAGAACTGATGCAAAGTAAGTCCAGACGAGGATTTTCTGTAGGCTAGGCGTCCCAGACACGCTCGCTACCTGAAACGAACAAACAATAAACAAGAAAGCGTGAGCCTAAAGCCCAGTGAGTGACTGAGTTATCCAGTTACAATTAAATCCTTGAATTAATACTGATCATAATAACTACTATATGTTTTATAATTACAGATTTCTAGGTCAGCCATGCTGTTAAACAAAAATAACACAATTATCTTTCCAAAGAGGTAGCGGAGCAAAGCTCAACACACTCAACCTCATGAACCAATTCCCATTATTCATATATTCAAACGCCTTCACACTTCGTCCCTCGATGTTTCAACCTTCAAGTGCTTTCTCAGGTTGTCCCTCAGCACTGAGTTCCATATCAATCCATTGCTCAAGTGTCTTCACTTGTGGTCCCTCAGCACCGAGCTATCAGGTACTGGTTTCCCATATGCCTTCTCACAAGGTCCCTCGGCATTGGAATCCATTTCAATTAATTTCTCAAGTGCCTTCACTTATGGTCCCTCAACACTGTGTATTATATATCGTATCCCCATAGGCCTTTACACATGGTCCCTCGGCCGTGGGTTGCATTTAGATAACACGCATACAGGATTCCATATGACATATTAGCTTTCACTCGGACAATGTTAAAAATAATCCTTATATGAAATAGAAGGTCACTCACGATTTGTCTTAGGCCCCAAGCGGATTATATGCCTTTTCGAGCTCTTTTTGGCCTGTAAAAACACATTTCTCACGTTAGGTTTTCTTTGAACTCCCTTTCCATAATCATTAAGTATGCATATTTATATACCATTCTCACTCCATCATCGAGACTCTTTTTTTCCAAAATATTCATAACTAGCGATACTCTATGTCACTAACGAGATTACCAGCTAAATCACACCACAGGATTTTGCACTAGTGAGACCGGAATGAACAAGACTAGCGAGATTACCTTAAGGAGCGACACCCAACTAGACTTCAGCGAGAGTTGTGAGACGCAAAGCCCTTTGCGTTATCAGCGACACCCGTTCCGCTGCTCACTCTCCAGCTCTTTAGCGATACTACTGTCTTAACGACACCTGATGACCACTGCTTTCTTCCTTCCCTTCTAACTCTTTTTTTATCCTGCTAAAAACCATATTACAGCCAAATTCAGAACTTCCTCTCTTCTACAATTTTGTAAAGAAGTGAGCTTTCTAACTTACCTCAAAATTTCAGACCATAACTGATCCTCGTTTGAGAACTATTCTTAAATGACTTTGATTGCTTTGAATCGTTTAGCAATTCAACTCCGATTACTTCCTCCTAAAAATTAACATATTTTTGCTCAAATTTAGCTTAAACATCCTTCATAGAAGTTGCTAAGAATTAAATTAACTTACTAACCTCAAAATTCCAGTCCTAGCTTCAACGTCCTCAACTCACTCTTCTTCAAATACCGAATGGTGTCCAGATTTATCAACAACAATCAAGCTTCTGGTTCCAGCTTCAAAGTCACTATGAAAATGATCTGGTTTCTACTTGAATTCGATATAAACACCTTCTTCCACCTTTCCTCGTTGTTCGTCTGCAAAATGAAATCAATCTGAGTTCGAAAATATGTCCAAAAGGGTTTAATTATTCGATGCACTCACTTATATATATCAATATAAATCACCGACTCACCAGCTCTACCTTCATCTTCCTTCTTGGATTAGCCAACGCAAACCTTTTGGGCATGGCTTCGGCAACGCATAGCCTCAACTTACCATGCTACTAATTGCCCAACGCCCCAACGCCCCATCGCCGAATAGCCGACTATCGCATGGCCCTCTCGGCCCCTTTTCTATGCACCAACGCATACCAACCTTCAACGCATAGCAATGCCAACCTTCTAACACATAGTAGCCTTCAACGCATACTTCCACTAATGTCAATTGCACCCTCCTTCCTTCACATCTGCGTTCACGCCAAGCTGCCCTCTTCAACGCATGACTACCAACAGCAACTCTCGTCAAGCCTCAGACATACTCCCAACGCATAATCACCCCATCACATGGCCAACACTTAGCCACTTTTGCTCCCACACCACTCGGCCAATTTCTTTACTCAATACCAGTCCCATAGTTTCTTCTTACTTACCTTCTCCTAGTGACAGGTACGGGGCTTACAAATACCCATATTATTTTCTCTAAAATACAACTCTTTCTCATGCAACTTAAGTGATTACTAATTTTTGGAACCAAGTTAAGAAGCATAACATTAAGCATAGTCATTCGCAACTTTCTTTATTAACCTAGCTATTCTCATGAATGACTAACAAAGATTCAATGTCATAGATCCAATTTATACAATAATACTCAGTCATAAATCTAACCTAACATTCATTGAAGGCCAATCAATAAAGAATAAAATACAATAGCATTGAAAAACATATCATTCAACAACATTCGTGAAAATACTAAAACATTAACTCAAGTTCATAATTAATTCACCAACCCGCTAAACTAAAGAGTTTAGCACTCATAGACATCAAACACATATTTTCATACAAGTTTGCAAGCATTAAGAGTAAAAAGAAAAAGAAGCTTAGGTACAGAAGACTATTAAATTGCTTCTTCGTTGTTGAGCTCCGTCAATCTCCCTTCGATCAACACCTCATGATCTCGAACGACCTCCAATTCTTCTCTTACACTTTTCCTTCTCTTTAATAGCTAACTCACACTTGTAGGCTTCGTAATTTTGTGATTAGGGTTGCACATCAACCTCCCAATTCATAGAATTTCGAAACTTGGTGGATAAGGATTTTCCAAAAATACAAAATTTTCAATTTAGGAAAGCTGGCGTTGCAACGCGTAAGGAGAATGCCACAATGTTGTTCATCATGTTTGCCTACCCCCAGTGTCGTGTTGTAGCGTCGTTTGGTTGGTCCCCGCCCCCATGGGGGAATTTACCCCCATCCCCATCTGGGAAATGGGTCCCCATGGGTACCTATTCCCCAAGATAAAGCGAGAGCAAGACTGTGAGAGAGAGCGAGATGAGACTATATATATATATATATATATATATATATATATATATATAAATGATGGTCGAGGATAAATCGAGGCGTGACCTCCATCCTCGTTCAAACTGGGGATTCCCCAACCCGATATAGTGGTGTGACACTCTTTAAATATCCAAATTAAGTGCTCTTGGGTTTTAGCGTCGTGACAACGTTGCCCTATTTTCAGCCCACTTGAGTTTTTTCTTTCTCTATTCTTGGAGATTTCGGTTCAGTTTTGTTTTTTAGCTTTCAAAACTTATTTTCTTCATGATTACCTGAATACCACTAGCAAACACATTAAATTTAATAAAAACAACTTCAAATNCCTTCTTGGATTAGCCAACGCAAACCTTTTGGGCATGGCTTCGGCAACGCATAGCCTCAACTTACCATGCTACTAATTGCCCAACGCCCCAACGCCCCATCGCCGAATAGCCGACTATCGCATGGCCCTCTCGGCCCCTTTTCTATGCACCAACGCATACCAACCTTCAACGCATAGCAATGCCAACCTTCTAACACATAGTAGCCTTCAACGCATACTTCCACTAATGTCAATTGCACCCTCCTTCCTTCACATCTGCGTTCACGCCAAGCTGCCCTCTTCAACGCATGACTACCAACAGCAACTCTCGTCAAGCCTCAGACATACTCCCAACGCATAATCACCCCATCACATGGCCAACACTTAGCCACTTTTGCTCCCACACCACTCGGCCAATTTCTTTACTCAATACCAGTCCCATAGTTTCTTCTTACTTACCTTCTCCTAGTGACAGGTACGGGGCTTACAAATACCCATATTATTTTCTCTAAAATACAACTCTTTCTCATGCAACTTAAGTGATTACTAATTTTTGGAACCAAGTTAAGAAGCATAACATTAAGCATAGTCATTCGCAACTTTCTTTATTAACCTAGCTATTCTCATGAATGACTAACAAAGATTCAATGTCATAGATCCAATTTATACAATAATACTCAGTCATAAATCTAACCTAACATTCATTGAAGGCCAATCAATAAAGAATAAAATACAATAGCATTGAAAAACATATCATTCAACAACATTCGTGAAAATACTAAAACATTAACTCAAGTTCATAATTAATTCACCAACCCGCTAAACTAAAGAGTTTAGCACTCATAGACATCAAACACATATTTTCATACAAGTTTGCAAGCATTAAGAGTAAAAAGAAAAAGAAGCTTAGGTACAGAAGACTATTAAATTGCTTCTTCGTTGTTGAGCTCCGTCAATCTCCCTTCGATCAACACCTCATGATCTCGAACGACCTCCAATTCTTCTCTTACACTTTTCCTTCTCTTTAATAGCTAACTCACACTTGTAGGCTTCGTAATTTTGTGATTAGGGTTGCACATCAACCTCCCAATTCATAGAATTTCGAAACTTGGTGGATAAGGATTTTCCAAAAATACAAAATTTTCAATTTAGGAAAGCTGGCGTTGCAACGCGTAAGGAGAATGCCACAATGTTGTTCATCATGTTTGCCTACCCCCAGTGTCGTGTTGTAGCGTCGTTTGGTTGGTCCCCGCCCCCATGGGGGAATTTACCCCCATCCCCATCTGGGAAATGGGTCCCCATGGGTACCTATTCCCCAAGATAAAGCGAGAGCAAGACTGTGAGAGAGAGCGAGATGAGACTATATATATATATATATATATATATATATATATATATATATATATATATATATATTGGTCGAGGATAAATCGAGGCGTGACCTCCATCCTCGTTCAAACTGGGGATTCCCCAACCCGATATAGTGGTGTGACACTCTTTAAATATCCAAATTAAGTGCTCTTGGGTTTTAGCGTCGTGACAACGTTGCCCTATTTTCAGCCCACTTGAGTTTTTTCTTTCTCTATTCTTGGAGATTTCGGTTCAGTTTTGTTTTTTAGCTTTCAAAACTTATTTTCTTCATGATTACCTGAATACCACTAGCAAACACATTAAATTTAATAAAAACAACTTCAAATAAGAAGTAAAGAAAGCACTTCTCAAGTGCTTTTTAGTCGCGACTTGCAATTATAGACATTATTCTTATCTCTCATAGAAGTCGCTAAAATGTCCCAATAAATACATATTGTACTTGCATGCCTTGGCTACAATGAAATATCCTCAAGAAAACTTTGAAGCCATTCAACTTCTTTTCCTCATTTATCTAAAGCTATAAACTATGATTCCATGGTTGAACGTATACATCTGTTTTGAAGATTTTCATGATATAGTTGCACCACCTAAGGTAAAAATATACCCACTGATCGATTTAGTGTCCATGTTATCAGAAATTTAATTAGCATCACTAAATCCCTCTAGTACATGCGGATACCTCGTATAATGCAATCCATAGTCTATGGTATACTTCAAGTACCTTAGAACTCTTACTAATGCATTCCAACGTTCATGCACCCTAGATTGTTAGTGTATCTTGCTAACCTTCCTACTAAATAGGTAATATCAAGATCAAATGGAGTAATAGTCAATTTTCTCTCAAAATGTTAAAATTTTCTCAACATTTTCTCTCTCTTTATATAGTAAGATTGAAAAAGTATGTGTTTGCTTGAATTTCTTATTATTCGAATTTCAAGGATAGCATCAACAAAACCAAGGTCTTTCATATTAAAGTTGGATCTCAACATCGTTTTAATGGAATCAATGACGCTTCTATTTGTGCCCATTATAACCTATCATCCACATACAAGCAAACAATGACACACTCTTAATTGATGGTTTTAACATAGACACGTTTATCACACACGTTTATCTTAAATCCATTTGGTAACATAATGTGATCAAACTTTTCATGCCATATTTGAAAATAGTTTACCTTATTTTACTACATTTGAAAATAGTTCAAAATTATATGCATATGAACTTGTGCCCTTGTGGGTATATTTAGTTAAAAAATAATCCATTTATAAATGGATTTTTAAATTAGGATATATATATATTTTGACATAGAAGATTTTTCTTCCTATGTCTTAACGTTGACCAAGCAATTAAAATGATCCCAGTACTAAAAATAAAAATAAAATAATAGAAAAATAAAACAATCCATAATCATATTTATGTATATCAAAATTAAGGATAAAAAGAAGGAAAAAGAAAAATACACCCTACCTACAAGCACCCCCAGGGGTTCACACTTGTCTCTCTCCCTCAATTCCCTTCCCTCTCCGACACCGGCTACTGCGACTGCGACGGCGACGCGGCTCCTCTGGGTGCAGGACCACGCGACGGCGCAACCCAGTTCAGATCTGCAATAGTACCCACCTCCGGCGTTTGATCACCTACGCAACAACCTATCCCGGCGACTCTCGGATCTGCAACGACCTAACCCTCGGGTCGCTGGATCTGCTACAGACACGCCTCGACGGCCCGATCTGCGACGGAAAGTCATTTCGGAGACGATCGAGACTCACGGTAACTATCTCAGTGCGTTAGTTCTCCTTCATTTTCGATTCAGCAAGATTCAAGTCGGCAGCGACGTCTTCAGGAACTCGAGCCATTAGGAATTGAAGCGCATTAAGGACCATAGTAAGTGGTTCTCATTTTAGGATTATTTGATTGTATGACTTAAATCTATTTGCATACTTTTAAACTGCGCATTTATGTCAAATTGTTATGTGAATTGCGTGCTTGGATAAAATAGACATTTTCCCCCATTTTTATCACAGTTGGATGTGCTAATGTCAAATTGTATATTTTTATGCTAGTTGTTACGTGGTTAATGGTTGAAATTATGGAGTTCCATTGGATGATTATGGTCAGCCATTTAGAAGAATGATACCTCTGTAATCACGATCAATGAGATAGTTTAGTTTGACTACCTAATGGTTCAACTTTTTTGCGAAATTCCATTTCACCTGGTGTTTTGCTCTAGGCTCCGGAAAGCATTTATAGCACTAGAAGTTGTGGTTGTAAGTGGTTAGAATTTGGAACTTAGGACTTCAAAGGTTGGATATCGCTGGTCAAACTTAAAAAGCCTCTTGTATGGACCAAAAGGTCATTTATTTATTTCGTTCTCCCTTTCTTTCTCTGTCAATCATGGGTCCTTACTTACAATATCTACTTCAAATACAAAAACTGTTATTATTATCCAGATGACCAACTCCTGAAAGTTTTGATTATGGTATTCAGTTTTAGACTCGGTTAACTATAAACTGCAAGTTTATTCTTATTTTTTAAAATCTTTTATGGAATTATTTAAATAGAAAAATAAAAATATTACATGACAAAACATTTTTACTTGATTAATTATGATTTTGGTGACTGTACTTATTTTATTCTCAATACATTCAAATGTCCAAATTTAGTGTTAACTCCTAATACTTGAAATTAGTCCTCACTGTTAGTTTATTGGTAATCTTTTTTTAATTATTATTTATAAGTCTCAATTAACCTTCCCTTTATAATTTTGGAAAACACATGCACATTGTGTCTTTTCTTGAATGCAAAATATTATTATTATATAACCTAGATGATAAAATTTAACTTCAAAGACTAATTGCAAGATCTATAGAAACTAAAAGGACCATATTTGGGCTTTTAAAAGTATAGAATTAAATAGAACTAAAATGGAATGAGATTCAAAGTATAAAGATCAAAATAAAATTTTTAACCTTTTTAATTTTAAAAACTAAACGATGACATATTACATGTTATTTGTAGAAAACAATTTTTTTAGGAAAAGTAATTTCACACAGCCTTGCTAACTTATTTGCAGCTTAAGTTCGTAGTTGTGGATTCTTAAATACGTTCTTCACTTCTACAATTAGTTTCAAATAACTTTCTTGTTGATGTGGTGAAATTAGGTTTCAAATAAAAATAAATAGAAACTCAGGATTATTTTCAAATAGTTGTCTTGTTGATGTCTGGCTCCCCTTTCCAGTTGCCGTTTGTTTCTCTCTTCCTCCTAGGGAGGTTGTATCCTTGAACCTCCCCCCTGCCTAATCAGTTTTAAATTCATATATCAATAAAAAGTTTGTTTCATGTTAAAATAGAATAGTTGTCAGGTTGATGGGAACTCTGATGCTGTATTTGTATGTTTTTTTGTTTTATCATGGAAGAGATATGTTAAGTGTTGTGTATTGTTTTTCCAATTTTTCTTCAGGAAGTATGAAGCCAATTTTTTGTGGAAACTTCGAGTATGATGCTCGACAGCCTGATCTGGAAAGACTCTTTAGTCGATATGGAAAAGTTGATAGAGTAGATATGAAATCCGGTGAGCTTCTAGCCATAGAATGCCTGTTTATGTTTTAATTCCTTTTTATCTAAAAAACTTATAGGAAGTATACCAGCAACACAGAAGAGGGCGTTTGTGTTCTGTTCCTGAATTTGTTTTAAAGTAGTGTATAATTTGTCATGTCAATACGTACCATACCAATTACAATAAATAAATAAAAAACAATTGTAATTTGCTAAGTTGCTGATAATCTTTAATATATGAAAAATAATGAACTGAAAAAGTTACTCTCTATCCACTAAGAAAGTGTTGGATTCAACCTCGGCAAGACAAGTCAACTGTTGGAAATTCCTTCAAAGTTGTTCTCATTGCATTTGGTGCCTCGCAATACGAATGGGCATCATCCAGCGTATGGAAATCAGAGAAGGCAACATTTGTTGAGTATCTGGAGGAGGATTCTAAAAAAATTTTGAGAAAAGAAGAGCGTATATTTTAAATCTTAAAACTCCTTGGCCAGAATTTTCTTTGGTGCAGGATTTCCTTTGCATATTCATAATCTTCTTGGATAAGGATTGCTCTTCAGAATTGAGTTTTCCGCCTGTGACAAGCTTCCTCTTCTTGTTTCCAAGAAGATTCATACCGATCCTCAATGGCACTACCATCTTACATTTTCCTCAGACACACTTTGCTTTCCATTCCTCATGACTTTTGCCTGCCTACAATTTCATACGTTGTTTCAAGGTTGAAACATTGTCAACCTTAGCTCTGAGGCTGCGGAATAATGGAGAAGGCACTTCCTATTTGTAGACCCACCATGAGACATCCTGTTTTGGATTATTGCTCCTTGACACCACTTAGTTCACAACACAAGGTCTGTTGCTAAATTCACTGGTAACTTAGTTTATAGATTTCACGGTGGTTGGGAATATTTCTTTCTTATGGTAAGAATTTTTTGTGGTTTGTCAAATATATGTTATAGGTAAGTGATGTTGCATTTTGAGGAATTCTTCAGTGGGAGAATCCTCATCTTTTATCATTGTTGGTGTCTCGCGGATGCCACAATTTAGTTATTCAGTTTTTGTTGTTTGATTGGTTTCCAGGGTTTGCTTTTATATACATGGAGGATGAGAGAGAGGCTGAGGATGCTATCCGTGCACTCGATCGGAGAGAATTTGGCCGAAAGGGCCGCAGACTACGTGTTGAGTGGACCAAAGTAATGTACATTGATTTGGCACAACTTCCAACAAACTCTTTCCTTTCCATCCCTCTGTGGAACTTCTTTTTGATTTTATTTACTATAGCTTCAACTGTAGTCTGTATTTTGATCGATCATTTTTTTCGCTGTAGCAAGAGCGTGGCATTAGAAGACCTGGTGGAGGTGGAGGTGGAGGTGGAGGTGGTTCAAGGAGATCCTCTACTAATACAAGACCTTCAAAGACTTTATTTGTTATTAACTTTGATCCATATCATACTAGGACAAGGGATTTGGAGAGGCACTTCGATCCCTATGGTAAGATATTGAATGTAAGGATTCGAAGGAATTTTGCATTTGTCCAGTATGAACTGCAGGAGGATGCCACTAGAGCATTAGAGCTTACAAACATGAGGTGAATTTTTCGTCTTTGAGTTGCATTTTAAGTGATTAAGTAAGGTCATTATATTGAAGGTCGATTAATCAATCCCCTTTTGCCCTAATCAACCCCCTTTTGCCCGTCAGCACTGAGGCCATCTGAAGGAAAATCACATCTATATTTTTACTTGTTATAGGCCAGCGCGTACATGTTCAGTTATTGTTATGCCTTAATTATTATTATTGTCTACAGCAAATTGATGGATCGAGTGATTTCTGTGGAATATGCTGTTCGAGATGACGACGAGAAAAGAAATGGATATAGTCCAGATAGGAATCGTGATAGGTCTCCCGATAGAAAACGGCGATCCCCGAGTCCTTACAGAAGAGAGCGAGGAAGCCCTGATTATGGCAATGTTATTAGCCGCAGTCCATATAGGAGACAAAGGGCTAGTCCTGATTATGGAAGTCGTCGTAGTCCAAGTCCTTATCAGAGAGAGAGGGAGAGGGGTTCACCTGATTATGGCCGTGGTCGTAGTCCCAAGCATAGTCCTTATAGGAGGGAGAGAGAGAGATCAAGTGACCATGCTAGGGCTCCTAGCCACAGTCCTCCCCATCAGAGGGAAAGACCAAATGATGACCGAGTCCCCAACCGAAGTCGTAGTCCTCACGGAAGAGAGAGGGAGAGGAGGAGTCCTACCGATGGACGTGGCACTAGCTATAGTCCTCGTGATAGAGAGAGGTCAGACAATGGTCATGATCAGCGGCAGAATACAGTAGCTGAACCCGGTGAGAGCCCCAGTTATGGTGGCACTCAGAGCCCAAAGCATCAGGGATATAACAGGTTTGTAAATCGAATTTGTTTTATTATTGTTATTGCCATTACTATTCTTGATTCTTTTTGGAAAATTTCGTCTTATGCCTGTGTTCATGTGTTGTGGTTTCGCAGCAGTCGTTCACCTCAAGCAGAGGAATGATGATCTAGAAAGTGGGAAGTGACGTTGATCTCAATCTGCCTGCTTCAGAGCATGTTTAGTTGTATAATAAGTATTAGTGGTAAACACATGTATTGTAAGGATAAAGTTTTGTGATTTCTTTACATTTGTGCTTCAGTTTCTAGCGAATTATATGGATATGCTGTTGCCAGATTTTAGCTAAAATCAAAATACATAGCACTCTCATCCATATTTGACAGTCTTTCTTCCTTTTAGCTTACCTACTTTTAAAAAAAGGTGAAACATGCTCGTTGTGGGACTTGTTTTGTTTGTGGGTATAAAATAGTTTGACTTGATTGAGTCGATTTTAGGTAAGAGTAGTTTGGAATGACTTCTGCTTTTAAGCAGTTTAAAAGCTGAAAAATGTATATCATTGTGTGAGTTTTGCAAGGAGAGGTTGCTTAGATTGATAATACATTATCAATAATTTTAAAATTTTGATAGTGCTTTCGCAAGTAATTAATCAATGACATGTTTACATGTTTGAGAGGGATTATAGAACGGTTAAAGACACTTTTGTTATTTTATTTTGAAATTTTTTTTTTAATAATTCAAAATTAATTATAGATATACGTGCAAAATTATTTGGATTGATGTTAAGTAATTAAAGTGATGTTAAGTAATTAAAGATGTATTATGAAGTGGTTTTAAATATGTCAAAAGTAATTTTATTGAAGAACCAATTATAAGTTTTGGTCAGGTACATTAGTAGTAATTATATTTCGTAGAAGCAATTATATATTTCTCAATTGTATTAAAAAAAAAGGAAAATTATAGTACGCAGCAAATATCCTGTCATTATTTATTTATTTTTTGGTAAAAAGTAATTTACAAATATGATACTTTTTTTCGCATATGATATTTGAAATGCTATTTTGTTTTCTGGTAGTGGCGTGTATGATTAAATTTAAGGACAGATTTTCAATGGCCAAACAATTGGATGGATAATACTAAATCAAATGAACTGAACACTACAATTAAATCATAGTTAATAGCAAATCAAAATAACCAATAAAAGAATAAGATCTGAAAAATGAACATGAACTACAATAACATATAAAATAACGTAAAATAGGTAAATCAAATTGAATTAAATAACACATAAAATATAGTTGGTAAAACAAGATAGTTAAAATTCATTCAAAATGCAAAAACTAAAATTGAAATAAAAAAATTAAGAAAAAATTAGAGCTCAAAACTAAAATTCTCAACATTGAGACCCACAAATAAGCTTTTATTCCTATGCCTTAGTGCGAATACTTTTTATTGCAAGGGTTTTCATTTTTGGGCAACAACGCTTTTTACTTCTTGATCCGATTAGTGCCTAATGTTCATTATGTAACTTGGTTTAAAATCAACCATAACGTAGTGAATAAATATCTTTTTATAGTAGTAGAATGTGATACTTACCACTATAAAATTCTATTATGAATTATAATTAAAGAAAAAACTTAATACATTTGTGTTATTATAAGGATATTTTTAAGGGTACTTTCGAATTTGCCCAAAAATTTTTATTTGAAGGTTGATTAAGATTTATGAATAATTTGATGGCATAGTTAAGACATTTTTTTAAAAAAATTTGTTTATTTAGTTTAGCAATATGCACAGTAGAGGATTCGAAATTTGACCTCTAGGTCGAAAGTATATATTTTATGTGAGTTAAGTTATGCTCATAAAGATATTAATTTTCTCTGATCTGCCCTTAAAGGGTGGAGATTTCCCATTTAGCCAAGGAATGAGGGAAGATATGAGAGGAAAACATTTTCCATCCTACTTTTTAATTTATCATTTTCATCATTGTTATGTTATCATTATTGTAGGAATCTTCGCTCGATCCTTACGAAATTAAATATAGAATTTTGGGACTATGGAAAATAAAATGGAGTAAAGATGTAGATGACCATCTCAAGAAAGCCATTCCTGATCTCGTCCTATCCATGAACAAATCTAAATTACTAATGTGGTAGAATTTAAGACATTTTTTTTTTTTTTTTTTGTGGTTCAATGTTTGAAATCCTCATTCACCCATTTGTAACAAGTGAAATTATTATTAATATTATTATTGATTTTTTTTAGGACAACAAGTGAATGATTTTGTTGAATTAAAGAACAGAATAAACTCATTTTATTTTCCAAATTAGTTTTGTATTTTCTTTTACTCAGAAAGGGAAATAAGTTAATAATATTTATTCTGTATGTGAAATTATTCCGTAAATGAAAATTAGTGTTAAAAAAAGAAAACCCTAAAAGCGCCCATTTTTCCCACAGCCGCAGTCACGGTACCTGCCTCTCACTCTCAGCCTCTCCGGCGAATCTACATTGCGTTAATCGATCTCCGACGGCAGGCACACCATCTACGGCGGCCTGCAATTCACGGCCGAAAAAGAGTTTGCTACTCTTCGTTTTGTTTTGAAACGGTAAGTGCATACTCGTTGTGGATCTTTCAATATGTTCTTTACTATTAAGATTAGTTTCAAATAGTTTTCTTGGTGATGGATAGAAGTGAGGTTTTGTGAACTCTGATGTTGCCTTTGAATGTTTTTTTTTTTAATTTTATCCTTGTATTGTGTGAGCGATGTGTAAAATGTTGTATTTTTCTTTTCCGATTTCTGTTCAGGTAGTATGAAGCCGATTTTTTGTGGAAACTTTGAGTATGATGCTCGACAGCCTGATTTGGAAAGACTGTTTAGTCGATATGGAAAAGTTGATAGAGTTGATATGAAATCTGGTGAGCTTCTGCCTTCTATCCATAGCATATTTTTCGTGTTTGGNTTTTTTTTTTTTTCCCCCCTCTTTTTAAATAAGAAACTTACCAGACGTATATGAGAAACACCACAGAGGACGTTTCTAATATGATTCCTGAATTCATTTAAAAGTTGCGTATAATTTGTATCATGTCGATACAAGTCACTTGCAAATTTTGAATCTATGCCGTATACTTAACTGACAAAGTTACTCACGACCCACCAAGAAAGTGTCGGATACAACGTTGGCAAGGCAATTCAGCTGTTGGAAATTCCCCCAAAGTAGAGGTCGTTCTCATCGCATTTCGTGCCTTGCAGTACGATTTGGCATCATCCGGCATATCGGAACCAGAGAAGCTGACTTCTGTTGGATTTTTGATGGGGGGTTCTAAAAAATTATTTGAGAAAAGAAGAGCGTATTTTTTAAATCCTAAACCACCTTGGCCAGAATTTTCTTTGGTGCAGGATTTTCTTCGCATATTCATAATCCTCTTGGATAAAGATGGCTCTTCAGAATTGAGTGTTCCGCCTGGGACAAGCTTCCTCTTCTTGTTTCCAAGAAGATTCATACCGATCCTCAATGGCACCACCATCTTACATTTTCCTCCGACACTTCGCTTTCCAGTTTCCATTCCTCATGACTTTTGCATGCCTACAATCCATACATTGTTTCAAGGTTGAAACACTGTCAACCTCAGCTGAGGCTGCAGAATATTGGAGAAGGCACTTTCTATTTGTAGACCTACCATGAGACATCCTGTTTTGGATAATTGCTCCTTGACACCACTTAGTTCATACACAAGGTCTGTTGCTTAATTCACTGGTAACTTAGTTTATAGATTTCACCAAGGTCGAATATTTCTTTCTTATGGTAAGAAATCTTTTGGTTTGTTCAATATTTCATTAGAGAGAAAAATTGATATTGCCTTTTGAGGAATTCCATAGTGGGAAAATTATTTTGGTGTCTCACAGATGCCATAATTATATTTTTCTGTTTTGTTTGATTGCTTTACAGGTTTTGCTTTTATCTATATGGAGGATGAGAGAGATGCTGAGGATGCCATCCGTGCACTTGACAGGAGAGAATTTGGCCGAAAAGGCCGCAGACTGCGCGTTGAGTGGACCAAAGTAATATACATTGATATGGCACAACTTCCAATGGACTCTTTACTTTCCATCCCTTTGTGGAACTTTTATTTGATTCTATTTCCTGTACCTTCAAATTGTATCTCGATCAATCATTCTTTTGCTTTGTAGCAAGAGCGTGGGATTAGAAGACCAGGTGGTGTTGGAGGTGGAGGAGGAGGTGGAGGAGGTTCAAGGAGATCCTCTACTAATACAAGACCTTCAAAGACATTGTTTGTTATCAACTTTGACCCATATCATACTAGGACAAGGGATTTGGAGAGGCACTTCGATCCTTATGGTAAGATATTGAGTGTAAGGATTCGAAGGAATTTTGCATTTGTCCAGTATGAATTGCAGGAGGATGCCACTAGAGCATTGGAGCTGACAAACATGAGGTGATTGAGTTTTTCTTTGTTGAATTGCATACACATTTTTTGTGAGTATTAGGGTCATTTATTGAAGGTTTGATCAATTAATCCCCCTTTTTCCCCTGTCGCACTCAGACCATCTGAAGGAAAATTTACACTGTTATTTGCACTTGTTATAGGCCATTATGTACATGATCGGTTATTGTTATGCCTTATAACTATTATTATTATGCGCAGCAAATTGATGGATCGAGTGATTTCAGTAGAATATGCTGTTCGAGATGATGATGATAAGAGAAATGGATATAGTCCTGATAGGAATCGTGATAGGTCTCCTGATAGAAGACGGCGATCCCCAAGTCCCTATAGAAGAGAGCGAGGAAGCCCTGACTATGGCAATGGTATCAGCCGCAGTCCATACAGGAGACAAAGGGCCAGTCCTGATTATGGAAGTCGTCGTAGTCCAAGCCCTTATCAGAGAGAGAGGGAGAGGGGTTCTCCTGATTATGGCCGTGGTCGTAGTCCCAATCATAGTCCTTATAGGAGGGAGAGAGAGAGATCTAGTGACCATGTTAGGGCCCCTAGCCATAGTCCTTCGCATCAGAGGGAAAGACCAAATGATGACCGGGTCCACAACCGAAGTCCTAGTCCTTATGGGAGAGAGAGGGGGAGTCCTACAGATGGACGTGGCACTAGCTATAGTCCTCGTGATAGAGAGAGGTCGTCAAACCCTGACAATGGTCATGATCAGCAGCAGAATACAGTAGCCGAACCTGGTGAGAGCCCCAGTTATGGTGGCACTCAGAGCCCAAAGCATCGGGGATACGGCAGGTTTGCTGTTCGAATTTGTTTTATAATTATTACTATTATTATTTTTGATTCTCTTCCAATTATAATACATCTTATGACGGTGTTCATGTTTTATGGTGTGTTGCAGCCGTTCGCCTCAAGCAGAGGAATGATGATCTAGAAATTGAGAAATGATGTTGATTTCAAACGGCTTCAGAGTATGTTTAGTTGTATAATCGGTGTCAGTGGCGAACATGTATTCTATGGATAATGTTTTGTGATTTCCAAATACATTTGTGCTTCAATTTCTAGCTATTCTATGCATATGCTTAAGGTAGGTTATTCTTTGGTTGAAGTTAGCCATTAAAATTCAGAGCACCCTGAATCCGCATCCATATTTGTAGGTTATTGTTTGCTTGAAGTAGTAGGTTTGGGCATGACCTTGATTGATAGAGGGTTAAAGAGTAAATAAGTTCAATCCGCCATAGTCACTTATTTAGGATTTAATATCTAATGAGTTCCTTGGACTCCTAAATGTTGTAGAATTAGGCGGGTTATCATGTGAAATGGGTAAGTTGACTTGGACACTTATGAGTTATTTTTATTTATTTATTTATTTTTGCAGTCTTCACTATTTTCTTGGTTGCCCAGCTATTTCTTTGATGGTTAATGAGTTGAGTTATGATTGGATGGTTAATGAGTTGAGTTATGATTGGTGTGAACTTGTATTTTGGGTATAATAGGTTGGGTTGGATTTGGGTAGGGGTTCAAAAAAAACTGACCTGATAAAATTATAGACATATATTTATTGTAGTTTTTTTTTTTTTTTTTTTTTTTTA
>QLSR01000285.1:25674-62647 GCA_031780015.1 Citrullus colocynthis
AATCGAGTTGTTAATTTTAATTTTTTAAATATAAGAATAATTAAATAAAATTTTAATATATTAATATTTTAATTCTTTTTAGAACAAAAATTTATGTAAATGGCCAGAGTAATTTGAACTTACTCAATTCAAAATTTTTCTGGTTGGGTTTATTTTCTAATAAGGGTTATTTACAAAGAACGAAATTTACAATGAGCAATTAGCTTGAATCAAAATGTTTTAAACCACCTCAATTCATGAACACTCCAGAGGCATGTGATTTTGGAATATTTGGAATATTACTGTTTTTGGGATTGTAAAAAGAGCAAACTTGGGTGTTCGAGCAACCACGAGCTGGACCCAGTAAAAAGTTGCCAGGTGGCAATTAATTTTTTTTAATTATTGTTGTTATTTATTTTTTTTGGTAAAAGGAATGTGAGCAGCACGGATTAGGTAAGCCCATAATTTTTTATGCTTATAAGTTTTGCGTCAAACGAGTATTTGATTGTATTACTTTTCACATTTTAGAACTTAAATATTATTATTATTATCTAGAAAATTCATGTATAATGGGTTCTCTTATAACTAGGTTAATTGAATTAATTAATTTGTTATTAATTATTTTTAACTAACTATAAATATCATTTTAGTTTCTCTAACTTGATGAATTTGAACAGATACATTTGTTATTAATATGTTGTGCTGCTTAAATACTCAATATACTTTTGTATGATTTATTTGATAATAGTATATAATATATTGTCCATATTTAATGAGATGTTTTCAAAATAGAAAAATGGTCGAAAATAATTACTTTCGATAGACTGCGATAGACAAAAATAAACATTTATCACTTTACGAGATAGACAGACATAGATAGATGGTCCATAGCGTCCATCACAGTTAGAAAATAACATTTTGCTATATTTATAGATAGTTTGATATTCTTTCTATTTATAATAGTTTTTATATTTAATTAATTTATGTTGAATTTATTATTTTCTTAAAATCAAATCATTCAATTTTCCATCATTACTTTTTAATCGACATTTTCTCTGTGAATTTATTTGATTTTATTTTACTTTGACAAGTTAATTTATATAACAATATATGATTTATCCAACTACTATGACCAGATGTATTTATGTCCTCATATATAGTTAATTAATTGGAATTCTTATGAGTTCTTTAAAAGAAAAAAAAAAAAAAAGAAAACAAGAGTTTTTATGAACGAACAGACTACTTAATTTTGAAGTAATATTTCAGTCATATTTTCTTTTCGAGAATTTGTGTGATGGGGAAAAGTTGTCGAACTTTTTTCTTTTTTCCTCCTCAATTTGACTAATTTTTTTCCCCTTCGTGTAACATTTCTTTTTGTCTGTTACTAACATTTTTTGTTCTCTAAAAGTTTTTGGCCTCTCCCTATAGAAGTAATTTTAATTAAAAAAAATCTCTCCTGTCCTTAATTCTGTTATATTTACGATATTAAATTTTCATCGATATGTCGATATTTCCATGGATTTGATATCGATATGAGGGATGAATTGATATTTTCATTGTATGGTATAAAAATCCATGAAACACAAAAAATTAAGCATAAAAATGCTACTATTATAAATAGAATATAAATAATAGACATCTTTACTTATTTGAAAATAATAAAATATTTATTTACTAATTGAAAATTATTTTTCTTCTAATTTTTTGATTTTATAATTTTTTTAGAAATATCCATCAAAATCGATATTTTATTGATATTTCTATCGAATTTTTTGTAAAATTAAGATCTCGATATTTTTATCGATATTTGATATCTTAAACATTAATTATATTCGCTAAAACTTTTTATCACTCCCTTTTTTCTCTTCACAATTATTAGTTGTGCTTTTAATTCTTCTTTTAAACGTAATTTTTTAATTCTTCTTTTAAANCAAAAATAAACATTTATCACTTTACGAGATAGACAGACATAGATAGATGGTCCATAGCGTCCATCACAGTTAGAAAATAACATTTTGCTATATTTATAGATAGTTTGATATTCTTTCTATTTATAATAGTTTTTATATTTAATTAATTTATGTTGAATTTATTATTTTCTTAAAATCAAATCATTCAATTTTCCATTATTACTTTTTAATCGACATTTTCTCTGTGAATTTATTTGATTTTATTTTACTTTGACAAGTTAATTTATATAACAATATATGATTTATCCAACTACTATGACCAGATGTATTTATGTCCTCATATATAGTTAATTAATTGGAATTCTTATGAGTTCTTTAAAAGAAAAAAAAAAAAAAAGAAAACAAGAGTTTTTATGAACGAACAGACTACTTAATTTTGAAGTAATATTTCAGTCATATTTTCTTTTCGAGAATTTGTGTGATGGGGAAAAGTTGTCGAACTTTTTTCTTTTTTCCTCCTCAATTTGACTAATTTTTTTCCCCTTCGTGTAACATTTCTTTTTGTCTGTTACTAACATTTTTTGTTCTCTAAAAGTTTTTGGCCTCTCCCTATAGAAGTAATTTTAATTAAAAAAAATCTCTCCTGTCCTTAATTCTGTTATATTTACGATATTAAATTTTCATCGATATGTCGATATTTCCATGGATTTGATATCGATATGAGGGATGAATTGATATTTTCATTGTATGGTATAAAAATCCATGAAACACAAAAAATTAAGCATAAAAATGCTACTATTATAAATAGAATATAAATAATAGACATCTTTACTTATTTGAAAATAATAAAATATTTATTTACTAATTGAAAATTATTTTTCTTCTAATTTTTTGATTTTATAATTTTTTTAGAAATATCCATCAAAATCGATATTTTATTGATATTTCTATCGAATTTTTTGTAAAATTAAGATCTCGATATTTTTATCGATATTTGATATCTTAAACATTAATTATATTCGCTAAAACTTTTTATCACTCCCTTTTTTCTCTTCACAATTATTAGTTGTGCTTTTAATTCTTCTTTTAAACGTAATTTTTTAATTCTTCTTTTAAACATAATTTTTTTTAATAGTTTGATGTTTAGATAATTACTCTAGAAAATAAACTTAATTCATTTAAAATCTTTGGTAGTGTCTCTTTGGTATATGAGATTCAAAAGTAAATATTAATCTTTAAAAACCTTGGGTAGTGTTTTTGAGTACCAAATGACAATCATTGTGGTATGGATGAATCATCCATAGCCACGATTTGGATGCTCCTTTTCATGCCTTGGTCTTTAAACGACTTTTCCAATTCAAAATCTTCCAATGGGATAGTGTTGATACCTTTCTCCCTTCCCATTTTTCCTTTGCTATGGCCCAAAAGCTCAAAGTCGTTTCCAACAATTCCCCACGAATGACTGATATAGCAAACAAAACAAAGAGACATTTTATAAAACCTATTTTCTAAGCAAAAATAGGAGAACAACTTTGTTAGAGAGATTGAGTTATCTCTTGACCATTTGAATTGATGCACAGTGAAGTAGAGCAGCAACTTTGTTAGAGAGTGAGTTACCCCTTGAACTTTCAATAACTATGGTTGCGACCTCCACAACATGTTTTTAATCCTTAAATTTTTATTGGTTCTGCGATAGAAGCGTACTATTTAAAACCATGCACATAGAATCTCGGGTCAACATGAAAGCTCTAGAAAAAGAATCTTAAACTTTTTCATAAAAGGCGGCTACACCTTCATAATCATGTTAATTTCTTCATCAACTCTGTTAGAGACAAACTACTCAAAATTTGAGCTATGAAGACTTTATCATCTAGTCCATATTAAGACCAACTTCATAAAGTCTGTAAAAAACAAACCAGAAAAAAATGAGCTATGAAGATTTTACAATTATCCATCAAGTGCCGTACTAGGACCATCAAAAGAAAGAGCTATGGAATTTAAAGGTTTCAGTTCTATCCATCAAGTCTCGTACTAGGACCATCGAAAGAAAGAGCTATGAAATTTAAAGGTTTCAGTTCTATCCATCAAGTCCGTTCTGGGACCACCCAAATGGAGGGCTATGGATACTTCATGGGTTTGAGTCTCATGCTCACAGAGGATTTTCAAATTATTCTCCTTGTTAGGCCTTTGGTTAGCGGATCTGCCAAGTTCCTCTCAGACCTTACATACTCCAAGGAAATAATTCCTCCTTTTAATAGTTGTTTTGCAGCTCCATGTCGGAGGCATATATGCTAGGGTTGGTAACGAGGGTGAGGCAGGGTGGGTGGGGGTTCCCCATCCCTGCCCCCGTGGGGGGAATTTACCCCCATCCCGCCATTTGTAGGCAGGGATGGGGCGAGGATTCCCCGTCGGGACAATGGGTCCCCGCACCTAGAGATAAAGCTTTTCAATGTAGTGTGATTGACATAAAGAAAGTCCACTTTTTGTTTTTTCCTTGTCTTAACACTAAGTATTACATGAGTTTCGTCTAAATCTTTCATTCTAAAGTGTGACGATAATAACAATGTGGCATTATTCATTACGTCTATGTTTGTACCAAAGACAAACATATCATCAATATACAAACATATTATTACACACTCAACTCCAAACAATTTTGAGCAAATACACATATTAGAGGAATTAACATTGAAATTGTTATTTATTAAAGTATTACTAATTTTTTCATACCATTGTTTGAGAGCTTCCTTAAGACCATAAAGAGATTTTTTAAGTTTGCATACTTTATTCTCTTAATGGGCAACTATAAAGCTTTCAGGTTGTATCATATATATTTCTTTTTGTAGATCACCATTAAGAAAGATTGTTTTTACATTCATTTGGTGTATTTGTGGACCATGGTTGACAGTTAGGACAATCAAGGCTCTAATTATAGCTCTTTTAGTCACATGAGAATGCGTATCAAAGTAGTCAATACCTTGTTTTTGTGTATACCTTTCTACTACTAATCTAGCCTTGTATCTTTCAATCAATTCATCAAGTTTAATTTTCTTTTTGAAAATCCATTTGCATTTAATTGGTTTACTTCCTTTAGGGAGATTTACCAAGTACCAAGTTTGATTCATAGTTAGAAAGTCCAGTTCACTCTTAACAGCTTCTTTCCATTAGCTAGAGTCTACAGAACTTAAGGCCTCTCAGTAAGTTTTGGGATCCTTATCTATTAAATACATGTATGCAAATTGATTATCAATATCATCTAACCTTTCAGTTCTTTATTTTTTACATCTTCTTGATTCAACTTCAGACATATTATTAGAACTATTTCTATGTTCAATTTCATACATACTTTCAAAAGAAGAAGGTAAAGAAATAGAAATACTTTATCATTATTAGATGTTCTAACTGATTCATTATCTACCTTGATCAAGGAAAATATATACTAAAAAAATCAGCATCTCTATATTCACATATTGACTTATCATTCAAACACATAAGTCTATATTCAACACTATTATGGGCATAACCAATAAAAACACAGCCAAAGGTTTTAGATCCTACCATAGGTTCTTGAACGCAAGATATGCTACCTTAGCTAAGCACTCCCCACACTTTGAGGTAGTTGAAGTTAGGTTCATAACCTCTCCATAGTTCATATGGCATCTTATTCAGTTTTTTTGTGAGGGACCTTGTTAAGAATGAAATAGGCTGAAAGTGCAGTCTCCCCCTACATATTGTTAGATAACCCATGACTTAAAAGCATAACATCCATCATTTCCTTAATTGTTTTATTTTTACGTTCAACTATACCATTTTGTTGAGGTGAATAAGGTGTAGTCATTTCATGAATGATGCCATTTGGTTCACAAAATTCTTTAATAGATTTATCACTATATTCACTACCTCTATCTAACCTTAACCTTTTTATCTTTTTGTCTAATTGATTCTTTACTTCTGCTTTATATGTTAAAAATATACTACCAACTTCATCCTTTGTTTTTAAAAGATAAATTTTAGTGTATCTAGAAAAATCATCAACAAAGGAATAATTTTTACAACCTTTACTTGTGGTGTTTTTTAAATTAGCAAATCAAAATGAATCAATTCAAGTAATCCTGTGTTTCTAGCCGTTACAAGTTTAGAAAGTTTTTTTTTTTTTTTTTTTTTTTTTTTTTTTAAAATTTTCTATACTACCCTAGTATCACTTCTCATGTTATCATCTATACAAACGATGTGGAGTTCCATAACTTTAAATAATTGCTGTTAGAATGCATTGAATCTGTTATCTAGGGTTTCAAACGACCTAAGTTAAATTCATATTTGATATTATTTAATTATTCACGGTTATTTACAACTCCAAGGTACATAAATGTGCACTATATAAATTCTCTGAGGCGCGATTGGTTATGTAATTTTGTNCATTAATAAATTCAATGATATAAGTAGAACTAAAAGCATTTTCATTCATATGAGAAGCAACAGTAATAATGTTTTACACAAAAAGGCCACCAACTAAGTACCCCTTACCAACAAAGTCACTATTTTTGGTGAGGATAACATTGTAAGCTTCTAGTACAATTATAAGCCCAACCCCGTTCAAAAAACTTCCAGACACCAAGTTCCTACGTATTGAAGGTACATACAAAGCATCACTCAATAATAAAGTTTTTTTAGAAGTGAGTTTTAAGAGAACCTTCCCTTTTCCAAGTTCTCCTACAATAGCAAAGTTACCCATAAACACACACTCGCCGTCGACAGTATTTTAGAAGTCATTGAAGAGTTCTCGATTTGAGTGAAAGTGTCTAGATGCTTCACTCTTTAGATTCTTGTCAGATTTGTTTTCCACCAGGTTGGCTTCCATGACCACGGCAACAATGATGTCATTCTACTCAGCAGGATTGGCCTGTAGAGTCGTCGTCGATGATCTAACCTTCCCTTCCTTAGGTTGCACCGGTAGGATTTGTGCTCTTGTTTTCCATAGATATAACATATTAACTTTTTCTTTTCAATCTTATGTATGGTATTTTGTAATTTTTAGAAGTCTTTTGTGGTAAACCAGAAATCTAAGAAGGATATTTTTGATAAGAGCTGGAATTGCATTTCGAAATTTCAAAAATGGTTTAAGGAGTGGGCACATTGTCCCTGCTTGAAAAAGAAGAAAAAGTAAATTTTATTTAAAAATATGAGTTATTGCATTTGTATGTTTCATTTTAATGTTTGACATTTTTGCATAGGCATATAAGAAATTCTTTTGAGTGGTTAAATTAGCCGATGATAAAGAACCTTCAAGGCTAATTTTATTTTCATTTCTAGTTTCTTGATTGAGTAAAAGAGAAGTAACATCTTGAACAGAAGGTGAATCAATTCTAGTAGATATCGATTTACCAACAGAAGCAAGAGCATCAACGCATTGTTGAATTTTCACAAAGGCATAGCCTCTTTCTTAATCGTATGAAGTTTAAACGGCATATCTTGAGCAAGATATCGAGCAGAAAAAATACCTTGTAGAGTTGCCCAAATTTTTTTGCTAGATGAACAATTCAACATCTGATTAAGGATCTATTTGCTCATCGATCCAAAAAGCCATGATGATATGAGACGATCTTGTTGTTTCCACTTCTTATACTTAGGGTTAGGAATCAAAACACCACCTGTAGCAGACAAAGAACTGACAGTGGTGTTGGGTTGTTCGCTAACCGCAGGGAGAAATTTCAGAGGAGGTTCTGAGTCGATTTCGAGAAAGTGTTCAAGATCATACCCTTCCCAAGGGGTAATAACTTGAAATTTCCACAGAAGAAAGTTATCATCGCTCAGTTTTACAACGAAAATTTTGTTACCGAAGCTAAAAAGATGAGACATCGATGAGGATGCTTCAGATCCCTCGGTTGCCATGGTTGTAGATTGGATGCTCATGGTAGAGCGAAAGCGAGATTATTATGTCTGAAATGAAAACCGGAAGACGAAAAAAAATAGAGTTTCAATTTTGTCATTTGACAAATAGGCACGATACCAACTTATAGTAAAGAAAAGCCATAAAGAGAATAAAGTGCAAGAGAAAACCCTTGATTTTATTTTATATTGAGAAGAATATAATCAGATCATACATAGAAAAATCATGGGAGAAAAAACTCTTCCTAAACACAAGCATTGGATTAATTCCAACTGAACGAGGTCTTCTAGAAGAGAGGAAATGAGTGGAGAAGAAAATTAATAAATGGACTCTTATACATTGGGCTTACACAGGAAAGAACAATAATAAATTATACATCGGGCTTACACAGAAAAGAACAATAATGAACCTCTCTTAATGGGCTATCTTAACAACAGAGACTTGACCCGTGGGTTTTTTTGCCAATCCTATCCATGACACAACGATGATCATTTGGTACTTACAACATCTAATATTACAGCCATCAAAATTTGAAAAGCTAGAATCTATTCCATAATCAAGAATAAATCTATTCCAAGAAATAAAATAAAATAAAAAAATCACTACCTCCTATCATAGAATATCAAAGGAAAGGAAAATATCTTTACAAAAGCTTTCCAAATATATATCAGTGTCGTGATATCCCTTAAATTCAAATCGAGTCTTCCTCAACCCCTTTGAAGATATCTGCCACTTGGAACTTTGTATGTATGTATTTATGAAGGAAAAATAATATCGACGGTAATTGCATCTCTCACAAAGCAATTGTTTTAACCACTTTAACTCAAGAGTAACAACTGCCATCGAAAGATTTTTTTAGTTTATTTTAATTTATTTTATTTTTATTTTTATCATAGGAACGAGACATGGTGGGTGGTTCCTGATGAGGAGAAACCAAGCATCACAAACCAAGAGGACAACTCACCCAATTCAAATTGCATGCGAGAAACGTCGAATAGGAAAGACTTGGTATATAATCCGTGCCTTCGTTCTAGACTGTAGTCCATTAACAAGCGAGTAAGGGAACCGTTCCGTCTGTTTAGTAAGGGAATACAAGCATTACAGGGAGTTTTTTTTTAATAGGAATATAAATATGACTATTCCCAACTCAAGTCAAGCATAGTGAGGAAGGAGGGAAAGAACTACTATAGAAAGGCTAAGTGAAGTACAGAACTACTATAGAAAGGCTAAGTGAAGTACTTCTCTTTTTTTCTTGCTTATCACCAACTTTCCGAGCGTAGTCTTTAGTAGGGAGCGTAATCTTTACAATTCAAATCGCATCACCCTTCTAGATGTAGAATTATTATAATGATGTCATATATAGGATATTTGTACGAATGGACAATCCGTACAAATATCCTGTCATATTACCTTTGACCTACAACATAAGACGTTCTTCACTCAATTAATGTATAAATCACAATAGTAAGAAAGCTTTCGTACTATCACCATTTTGACATTTTTTTCTGCCGCAAGAGCAAATGTCCCATTATAATAAAACCCTTCAACCTAATGGTGACCAAAAATTACCAATCTTGTTTTCAATCTCTGCCAAGTTCCTATGTTCATCACACTCCTCTTTATAAAACTATTTACAAGAGGGTCTTTCTTCCAACAAGTGCCTTTATTTCTCCCCTCTCATGGAACTTCTTTTTATTATTCTGCTCTACTTTGGCAGGTATGGCAACCAATCGCTTGAAAATCGGCTTTGTATGTCCTCATGCAACCTTGAAATTTGATAATCCTTGTTTTCAAATAATGATTTTCCCTATGTGCTCAACTAACCCAAAAAATATTTTCATGTGTTAAGTTAGTGTAAATCTAATTCAATTTGCAGATTAAAAGAACATACTTTTCAGCAGTTAAAGAACTTTCCACAGAGATTCACACTTTCAAGAGATACCCAGAAAGGAACCAACACCAAAGAGGAACTATTAATCTTACAATATGTAAAACTAAACCTAACTGGTCATATATATCAACAACATTGCTTTCTCAAGACCAACTTTTCTATTATCTACAATGGAGAAAACCAGTTCAAGAAAAAATTTGGGACTCAACCCATTATTGATCCTCATTCCCTCCACCACTTGCCTTTGGAAGGATAAAATTTACTGATTTGGTGTTCTAACCTTTTCTTCTTTTCATATTATTGTTTTCTTCACAGGAGTAAACTCTTCATCAGAAGCTTGTGTTTTGTTGTGGATTTTCTGCATCTATTTGAGCAGATATGTAACCACACTTTGAACAGCATAAAATTTGCTTTCTTATTTTCCAGTTGATGTATTTTTACTGCAAGAAAGATTCTAGCATCATAATCCATCAACAACTTGTCTCGTCCGTCACATGAGATCCCTTTCATTCTCAACCACGGAGGAGACTGTGGTATCAGAGGCAGTATCGTCTAAGTTTAAGTTCAAAACTTCGCCACAGAGAGAGGAGCTCTCATCCTCACCATTGATGGACGAGGTAGTTGATCTATCCGTGATAGTACTAGCTGTGGCAGGAGAAGGAGAGATATCCATTTCTTCAACGGGCTGTTGAAGGCTCCAATACATAATGCTGGCAGTTAATGTGAGGATCATTTTTGGATTCACCTGCCACAACATGAACACAAATAACCATAATCATATGACATGCAGGTAGATCAGCTCATTGTCATCTCTCTACACATAAAATAACCTAATCCGATCGAAGTTGAATTTTACCTCCATTATGTCATCAGGTAACAAAAATATGGAACAACCCAGCTTTCGTGCGACGCTGATAATGTATGTAGCATTCAACCTCTTTTCATCATCTGTTATCCAAGAGAAAAAAAAGTGAGGATTTGCAGAGGATTCATACTACAGTAGTGGAATTAAGGAGATAAAGAAAAGTTCAACTTCAAGAATACAAGTAGAGTTAATCAAGTCACAATAAATTGTACCATTTTCACCGTTGGTAACAAGGTTCCAATTCACCACTCTTGGTTCCACAGCACTTAGAAGTTCAAGGAAGAATATTCCATTTGACAAACTCTTATCCTGAAGAAAATTTCCAAATCACAAACACTAATTATTTACTTCTAAATAAAATTGAATCAGGAAATATAACGTGGCTTTGCTTCTTCATACCCGAAAACTCTCAATTTGAGAAGATCTTCCAGTGCCCTTCACTTTGTTGTTTGCCCACCTCAGGATGTCACTATCTGTCATCTCTTTTACTTGAGAGCAAGATCTTAGATTCTTTAAAAGTTGGAGAATATTGAACCTCATTAACTGCCATAGGAAAGCTGAATGCAAGACAGAAAAATATTAGGCATCAATCATACCAAGGACACTTGAAAAACAATCATACAAAAAAGCACTAAAATGAATGTTTGGAAATATCTCACAGTATGGGTTGAAGACTAAGGGACTGTTTGGGCCCCCACCGTGCCTTGTATGGAGTGGACTTATTATAGCCCACCCAATGTTTAGGTCTCCCATTATAATAGTTAAAGTTCTCAATTTATTATGACCCGTTCTTAGTAAAACTATTTGAAAAACCCTCGTTGTCTACAATGTTCATTATTTTGTAATCTCCTCCCTCCTCATTTGCAACCCAAACTAAAATAGTCTTTGCCCCAAACATAGACTATTATAATCAAAACTAAAATAGTCTATACCTCATATACAAACTATAATAATCATAGACTATAATAACCTTAGACTACGATAACAAACTCAATGCCCCAAACAACCCCTAATATTTTAAAATTATATCCAAATGGAAAACGTTGAAGTTGAAATGAAAAATCAATTTTAGATATTTTCAAAAAAAGAAGAAGAAGAAGAAGAAGAAGAAGAAGAAGAAGAAAAGAAAAAGGGTGCTTACAAAAGCATCCAGCTGTTAAGTTGTGTCTTGTTAATTAAAGACGTGGGTTCAACCAAGACATTTTGAAGTCAACTGTCAAATGTCAATTCATATCACCTAATTGGGATTTGCATATTATAAATTCCAAAGTACTTGGATTTGCAGGAATGGGGATAACTTCCAACGTACCCAACCAACTTTATGAAAAATTGTAAAAAGGATATTAGATATAGATCAAGCAGAAGGCTCAAAGAGCATTTCTCAAAAACCCATTCAAGACAGAATATGTGGATCAGAGCTACAAAATGGATGTTTAAGCGAGGAAGCTATAAAAAGATTTCAAAATCCCACTAACAATGCATGATAGAAGATTACCAAGGATGAGCTTCTTGTTTCCTTGTACAATATCGTTTCCAGCCACATTAACCAATGAAAATTTCAGCTGCTTTCCTATCCGGACAACCTGATTGCAATTTTCAACTTTTTTAAAGGGCATCTTGATAGGAGGTTTTGATGCATGCTTCCAGTTAACTGACCCTGGAGAAACTTTGTCAAGCACTTCTAACAGTATCCATCTGCATAAGAGTATAAAACTGAATCATTGATCAGAGTACCTATAAAAAGGAGATACAATATGCAAAGAAGCCCAAAGAGATAACAAACAGAATTTTGTGGAGTTTTTTTTCCCTTTCCTCTCAAAATCATATTATTACTTGCCACATGAAGAAAAAATCTTCAGAAGTAGCAAAACTATAAACTGGTGGATTACCCCATGCCATTCTTACCCATTCCTGACATCCTCGAATACATTATTAACATAAGAAACAATGCCAAGACTATTAATCCAGAGCCGGAAGCATCTTTCTTCTCTAGACGTTAGTACATCATCAGTCATCATCTCTGCATATGCAACCTTTTTTCCGTCTACTGCAAAACCACTCCTGCAGAACAGAACGGACAAACCTTTCCATGAAATTAGCATAAAATAGACAGGGGAATGGGAGTATCTTAACTATATCTAACATATTGCTATTGTTCTTTAAAGTATGAAAGGTCTAATATATCTGTGGAGCCAAGATGCAAGGCAAAAGAAGTATAAGAATTGTTGAGGTAGAGCTTACAATGTATAAAACATAATAAAATCATAACTTAAGATTTAATGTAATGAAGCATGTGGTATTAAAATTAAAGGATAGACAAATAAAGTATTTGAGTCCTCCTGACTAACTTTTCTCATTATCATGCAACAAAAATTATCCTTGCAGAGATGGTACGCACCAGACACCTCACTTGCAAAATGAAGTGGGAGGGCACCTCGCCTGATGCAAGCAAGGCATCTAAAACGCCTCAAATCCATCTTGTGTCTAATCCATGTCCTTAAAAACTATGGCATGCAATATTTCGAAACAATCCAACTAAAATAAATACAAATGAATGCATACCAAAAAGCAAATAACTGTATCATTGATAAAATTGAAACTCCCAAGTTTCAAGTGAGGAAAAGGAAACAATGAAGATACAACAGCTCCACAATTTTTTCTTCTTCTTTCATTTCATTTATTTACATGCGATAACGGTATTCAATTCACCATATTTTCCTCAATGCTATTAATGTCTACAGAAGGGAGGATCAAAGAGCGTAATAATTTAAATAAAATCTAGAGAGAAGGCATAACATTGAAAGAAACATAATAGATCCTACTAAGACTTCAGGACTTTACCGTTGGTGAAATATTTGTGCCACAAAAGCAAGATTCAAATTGGATGAACCCTCAACAATATCTTTTGGAGTCAAATATCTTTTACAATCCATTCTTTCTGCATGGTCAAGTACAAGTTTTGCCCTTTCATTAGGATCCTTCGTAGCCAATGTGGATGGACTACAATGCTCAGGAGCAAGAACATTTAGCAGGTAAGCATAAGCCTCTCCGTCCTGCGTGATATGATCAGAAGTCCAATCAGAAGTCTAATCACTAAATATTTATTACTTATGATGCCAAATGCTAAAAAAGATCAAATAGAAACATAAAAGAATTGGAGAAATATAAAAAAAAAAACGAATTAGGAAGAAAAATTCTGAAACTGAGAATAATTCCATTATTTCAGTTCCAGCTCTCAAATCCCATCTTAGACAGTTCTAAAAAGTTACTGCTATTCATGGACAAAACCAAAGTATAAAACTTCTCCCACCAATAGGCAATGCATATCAAACTAGTGACATGAGCAGAGCAGCCATACTACCTTCAGATCAGATGAGAAATTTGAAACAGGTTTCTTGTATCCTGCTTTCTGAAGGTGGAAATTCATCCATTTTAACAGAATCTTCTCCGGAGGCAAATTAATAAGCTCCTCAATATCCTGGAAAGCACACGGTAAAGGGTGATGCTACAGCACTGATAATTAGATTTCAACAAAAGTATCACAAGACAAATCTATTCCCCTTACCCCACTATCCTGGACCAGTTCCAAGAGCTGAGGCGTCTTCCTCAGGTTAAGATCGGCCAATAATTGGATCTGAAGTTTCCATAACAAGCCGAATCAATGAAACAAGACAAGAGACGTTTAAATCACTTATGAAACTAGAAGCTCAAACAATTTTCCAAATGTAATGAAAAAAACCTTTATAATTTGTGAAATCAATCCCACGATCAGGTGCGGCTGCAAGAGATGAACTTTCAGTCAAGCTTTTGTGGAAATCATAACAAACTAGAACACTAATAAAGAGTGATGGGAATATGACATACCCGTCCTTCTACCAAATCCTGTGTACCAATATTAACCACTGTGCAACCAATTGCTTTGGCAGAATTGAGGCAAAGGGTATGGTTTTCATTTCTCTCCCATGGGTTGAGAATTCTTTTGGTATTGATTGCTCGTTCATCTATTGTTCCAGGTACTGCAACATTGATAAGTTTACTGCATTGTCACGGAAATAGGTCAGTGCAACTGCAGGAGAAAAGAGCTTCTTCTCTAAGTTATAAAAAACAGAGCACAGCAACCCCTACACAAATACCAGAGAAGAACTCCATCTTTTGCAAGATCAAACAAATCATTTGAATATGGGTCCAATGGGAGATAGTTCTTTAGAAACGGATCATCTCGAAGATAGCTATTTATGTGAGCCACATAGAGTGATTTTTCTGATTCACTGATTGTATGAAGAAGGGTGGTTGTGCTGGCCTTGAGAAACGATGAAGAGTTGTTTGCACCACCCACTTTTTCAGCTGATCGACCATGCACATTTAAATATGCCTGAACGTTTCACATACTTAAACAAATTAGCATCAAAATAAATTCTCAAATTCCTTCTTGGATCCAACCAAGGCCAAATGCAAATCTCCCATTCTGTCTTAAGAACAACAAAAAATATAAACCCAAGTCATGTAGTACCATATTCAAATACTTGTTTCAAAAAAAGGAAAAAAAAAAAAAAAAAAAAACAAAAAAAAAAAAAAAAAAAATAAAAAAATTTTTTAAAAAAAAAGAAAAAAAAAAAAAAAAAAAAACAAATGAAAGATGATATAAACAGAGAATAGACTTGCCCGGAGAAAGGATTCAAAATCAATCTCATCGCTCAACTGAGGATCTGACTCGCTCAATATTCCCCTGATCTCCTCTTCACTATGCCTTTCCTTAAATGCCTTCAATTTCATCATTATATGTGGCAAATCTCCTGTCGTTACTTTTCCATTCTGATTCTTGGCCGATATAAACTACAACAAAACGTGCATTTCATCACAATTGAACATCAGAAGAACAATTTCAAAGGCAATTGATCGAATGCCAAGAACGTCGAGGCTTACTCTGGATTTGAGGCTTCGAAGCTCCACTTGAGTGAACTGACTTTGAAGCCATTGGTCAGAAACTAAAACGCCTTCAAAACTAGACATCTCCACAGATCTTAAATGTGGAGAAAATCAATCCTACAAAAGAAAATTTCGAATTAAAATAACAAAACAAACAGAAAGTCATTACAAAACAACAATCAACAATCCTCCGATAATAATAACACAAAAAGAAACCAAACCCATTAGAGAAAATACAAAAACTCGACAAATTTCTCTAAGAATCACAAACAGAAGATCACAAAAACAGAACAACCACAACCAACAACAACTCAAAACAATCATATTCGTATCATTACCAACTCCCGTCCATTACAACGAATAAACCAACCCAAACCCAGAAAGAAAACACAAAATCAAAGCAACCCAAGAGGTTCATACCAATAGGAAGACCAAAATCCGCGGTGAAAAAATGGTGGGTTCCTGTTCCTTTTGATGGGGGAATATTTCTTTGACTCTGAAACAAAAGTTTTCAACTAGAACAGATGAGAAGAAAAGGGATCAATATCTTTCTTGGTGGGAGAGCAATAAGGGAGGCAAAGTGTGTGAAGGAAAACGAATGGGGTCAGTGATTTGCGAGACCCCAGAAAGGAGAAGGACAGGAAAGCGCCGACTGAAAATCGAGAGATGATTTTTTTTTTTTTTGGGGTGAAATGGGTAATAGAGAGAAATGGGTAATAGAGAGAAATGGGTAATAGAGAGAAATGGGTATGTTTGGAAACTCGCTGTTTTCTGTTTTACAACTCACCAAATTTGGGTAACACCTGTTTGTTCTGTTCTTCGATGCAAAAAATGGGTCGCCATTCTCATCTTCATCTTCAATCTCGTTCCAATCTAACCCTATAATAACCGATTTAACCCAAATTAGCCTCAATAATTGATTAAATGAGGCAACTAATTGCAAATTAGGCACATTACCTTTTTGTTCTCTCTCTCTTTTCCCATGTGATTAAGATCTTTCTTTGGGATAATATATCTATTCGATGCCTTTCATTTAGGAAGTTGTTTGTGTTTTTTTAATGTAACTCTTTCGATTCCTTAAAAATAAAAATGAAAGGACTAAAATAGTCAATTTTTTAAAAAATATAATAATTAAAATAAATGAAGGTTAAATGTATGAGGACAAAAATGAATATTTTGAAAGTATAAGGAGCAATATTTGTATAAGGATACAAATAATATTTAAACCTATAAGTATCACTTGAATTCAAATATGATATGAGGTGTTATTTATCATCATTATTATTTTGAGCCCAAACAATATGTGTGTAGGGTCAAAGATTCAAACCTTGAGTTCCTTAATCGAGAGTATATATATTTCTGTTAGTTGCTATGCCCATGTTGGTGAGACGAGGTATTACTTTTTGGGTAGAATCAACGAAGTTTAAAAAATTAGGTTAAATTATTATTTTAGTCCCTCCACTTCAACACTTGTTTTATTTTAGTTCTTATACTCTCAAATTGACAAATTCAACAAATCTTAAAAATAACATCTACTATTGGTTTATTGTTATTTTTTTTCCTAAAAAAATAATATTTATTAGTATTTCGCTACAAATTTTAGGGTAATTATTTTAAATGATAGAAATGCTGAAATATTTATAAATATAACAAAATATCATAATAGACCATAAATAGACAATGATAGTTGATAGTAGTTTATCAATATTTACTAGTGATAGACAGTGACATTTTGCTATATTTGTAAATATTTTGGCTCATTTTGCTATATTTGAACACAATACTAAATTTTAAGAACATATTTACTATGTATATAAGTATAGAAATTAAATTTCAATATTTTAAAATACAAAGACTAAAATGAAATAAAACACACAAATATTGAGAGAAAATGGTATTTTAACTATATATATATATGTATGTATTTCTAATCATTTTGAGATATTAAAAACCATTATATATGTAATATGTGTGTATATATAAAGACTGATACTGTTTTGCCCTTGTAATAATGTAAATAGGCTGTCCTTTTATTTTTATTTTTATTTTTTTCCCAATATTATATCAAGATTCACGTTTGGCATCTTCTATAATTGAAAATACTTTTATTTTTTTAAATCTAAGTTATTTAAAATTGTGGTGATATAAATGCAAATAGATTATGGGATTCATTATTGAAAAATATAAATTGAAATGGATAAAACCTATTGCTGCTTCTTAAATGTAAAGTTAATAAATTTCTAGATGAGATACAAAAGAAATTGATAAAATTGAAACGTTATTTTTAGAATTAATAATATATATCATTTATTTATAATAGAAAGGAAAGTAAATTTTATAATATTATAAATGATTACAAAGATAAATTCATTAATTACCATATATTCCATATATAAATACGTTTCATTGCAAAAATAAATTATATTTTAATTTTAAACCTTTTTAATCACTAGTATGATGAAATTCAATAAATTTTTTACAATGTTATTCATGTGCATCTTATTAAATAATATAAGACCGCAATAGACCGTAAATTTATAATAATTTTAAATATAAGAAAATGAACCAAAATATTTATAAATATAGCCAAATTTCATTGAAATAGACTGTACTAGACCGTGATAGACTATTACTTCGACTAATTTAAAAAATGAATTAATTCAACGAAGAAAAAAAAAGCATATTTTTCGAAAATTATAATACATTTTGCTCGTAGACATATATATATATATATAAAGTACTTACTCATAGATATTATCTACATTATTTTAATTAGTGAAAATGTCAATAAAAGTATTTCACAAGTTGAATGAGAAATTTTATTCACACAACAAAAAGAGAGAAAAAGAATAATGAAAAGATAGGGAGAAAAATTGGGACGGAGAAAGGGTAAGAATGTCTTTTGGGAGTTTAAGAAATAAAAAAGGTTGTGGGGCCCAATAGATTTGTTTTGAATCTGAATGGTGGACCATAAGTTGCTTTCATTCCAATACTTGTCAAGGAATGGAAGCAAGGTGGGCACTCAAATTCACAAATAAGTTTTAATTAATTATTTAACTTTAAAAGCTAAGACATTTATTTAAGTCTTCCCAAAGGTTTAGGCAAATGTAATTGTTAAAATATTTGTTATTTTGACTCTCACACCCTCAAAACTTTAATTGCTCCTTTATAATGATTAATTAAATCAATACTCTTTACTACATTAAGCAATATTAATCAAAGACATGAGTGCCATTTAGAGATGCCTGGTTTATTTATTTATTTATTTTTTTTTAAATCACAAAAATGTGATTATAATTAATTATAAAAATCAATGTGTTAAGAGCGTGTTTGAAAGGCCCTTCAAAGATGGAAAGAGAAGTTCTTCTCTATTGGCGGCAAAGACATGCTGATTAAAGTAGTGACTCAAGCGACCTCGATGTATACGATAAGTTGCTTTCTACTTTTTGAAGGCATATATGAGGAGATTTGCTAAATTTTTGCAAGGTTTTGGTGGGATCTGCTAGTGATAAAACCAAATTACTGGCGCAGTTGGTTCTAAATGTGTATTAGGAAGGAGGATGGTGACCTTAATTTTCATGACTTGCATACCTTCAATCAAACTATGTTGGCTAAATAAAGCTGGCAGATCATTAGGCGACCCAATAGTTTACTTACTAAGGTGCTATGAGGTAAGTATTTCAAAACTGAAAAGTTTCTAAATGCAGGTTCAGGACATAACCCATCCTATGGTTGGAGGAGCATCTTGCGGAGAAGATCTTTTTTTGAGAAAAGTTATCGAGGGAGGGTGGGAAATGACCAGGTTATACAAATTTCTAGTGATCCTTGGCTCCTATGGGAGGGAAGTAGAGTACCTCTAGATTTATGGGGAGAAACACTATCCTCTAGATTCAACGACCAAGATGCCACCATGATAATGAGATCATTTAGGACCTTGATAAGTAGGGAGTATTTACTGTTAAAGGTGCTTAATTTTTGTTTTAAATATTGCTAATTCGAATACAATTAGCTCGTTCGCTAGAGTGTTTTTAAGTCTTTGTTCATGACATTTTTCGTATCAAATATAATCTTGACAAAAAGGGAGTCCGCTATGATTTTTTGTATGTGTTTTGCAAGAAATATGTGGGGACCACAACACACATTATGTGAAAGTGCCTAATTTCTAGGGATATATGGCCCAGATTTATCTCATCTAATGTTGATGTGATTTTGGATCACAGGCCTCAATGGAGCTATCATGACTATTGGCACTAGAGTTTTTATCGTGTGACTACTGTGGACTGGATAAGGTCGTGATCATTATGTGACAAGTTTGGGAAGCTAGGAACAAGGTGGTGTTTTAGACACAACATGTTGATGCGGAGTCCATTAGTTATTCCATTGTCAAACATATTTTTGAGGTTCATCATGTTGGTGTAGGATTCAATAGTAAAGGCAAGGGGGCAACCCGTTCTGACCACACTTCGTCGTTGATTAGATGGCAACCTCTGCAACTTCTTTTTTGAAGCAAAACACAAATGTTGCTTGGAACCCAAACTCCAATTTAAAGGGCTTAGGTTGGGTCCTTCGAAACAACTTGTGGCGGGTTCGTCTGGTTGGCCTCAAGTCCGTCCCCTGCTGTCAGAGGGTGAAACTCTTTAAAGGATTGGAGATATGCTATAGGCTTGAGAGTCTTTCTTTAATACGTATCTCAAATATTCTAGTCGAGTCTGATTGTTTGGAGGTAATCAATTTGTTGAATGGTGGTGGTTTTGATATTTTTGAAGTTTGTTTCTTCATTGTGGAGGCTAAGGAACGTGGCAACACATTGGGAGTTGTTGCTTATTCTCACATTCGACGTAGACAAAATACTATTGTGTATTGTATTGGGCGCAAAGTTTTGGAGGATCGGAAGTCTTCAATTCTCCATACTCCTTATCCTACATGGTTTACACTGCTTTTGTCTAGTGATGTTCTCTTGTAATTGGTTGGGCTTTTGCCTTTTTGGTCTCTGTCCTAAAAAGAATAAATGTGTTAAAAACTTATTTGGGAGTGATTTTAATATTGTTTACATCACTTTTATTGTATTTAAAATTACTCTATAACGATGTCATTAATAATTCAATTTTACTTTAGTGTTTGGTTTCGTAAATTTAGACGTGATTTTTATACCATAAAAATTGATTTTGGATTAATAAAAACATGTTTAGAGTAATTTTGGATGCAACAGTTGGCCTTTTCAAAATCGTTCCCAAATATACATAATTTGGGATGTAGGGAAAAAATCCAAAACAAGAAAATAACACAAAGGTAAAATTAGGATAAAGATAGCCAAGCTCTATCCGAACTCGAAGCATTCAAGAGTCAAACCTAAGAGACCCAAACGAGATTCCAAGGAAGCGAGTGGAAGAAGGCAATTGGATCATTTGGCCAAATTGTTCACTAATGTCTTGACCTTCGAGCCAAGACCACCACAGGCTTCATCGATAGAAGTCTATCACAGTCTATCACTGATAGACAATGAAATTCTTCTATATTTGTAAATAGTTTGACTCATTTTGCTATATTTGAAAACAATCCTTATTTAATTTCGTTTGCTATTTTAACAATTTAGAAATACTTTTACTATTTTGTTACAAACTAAATCTTTATTTTTGTCCTTTATTTAGTCAACCCTTTTATATATCTAATCCTATTCCTCTTACATTAAAGACTATTGAATACAGAATTCCTTTTTAAATTGGAAGACTTGGATTATAAGTTGAACATAATTTCAAGTGTAAGAAACTTCAAGCGTCAATAGATTCTTCAAGAATAAATGGGTACATGTTAGGAATCATCATTTTGAAATCGTTAATAAATCACTTTTGTTATGTTCAAAATCATTTCTAAACACGTCTTAATCACTTAAAATTAATTTAAAAATTAATTTTATCTTTCAAATATAATTTTTATTTTATCAAAATTAGTTTAAAATTATTAAAAACATATTTTAGAGTGATTTTAACTATTTTAAAATCACTCCCAAAATATCCTAAGCTTTCCACTTTGAGTCAAACTAGTGCAAAAAAATGGTATAAAAAAATTATAGATTAAATAGAACTTAAGTTATTCAAAAGTTTAATAGAAAATTAAGTTGATTTCCATTGAACAAAAGTTAAGATCTTGCATGAACAATTATTTAAGAATTATGACATATATGGAATTGATCAAATGTGAAACTTTGGGTTCTTATCAACTCCCAAATGTTAGAAGAAGAAAAAAAAAAAATATATGTGAAAGCTTCCATTGGATTCTCCATCAATTAATTTGAAAACCCCAAGAAACACTAAAAACATGCTATAAATTACATGTTTTTGAGTAATTTTAAAATTGTTAATATCACTTTTATTTGAAATTGTTAATATCATTTTTATAATGATTAAAATCACTCAGAAACACACTTTTAATAGCTCAAAATCAATTTATTGTTTAATTTTACACTCTTAACACATTTTTCAAACTGTTAAAATTGATTTTAAATGTTAAGAATTTGAAAGTACATAGACTAAATTGTTACCAATTAAATATTAGGGACTAAATTGTTATTTTCATGAAAGTTTAAGTACCAAAAATGTTTATAACCTATATTTTATCTAGATTAGGAGTTGAGTATGAATCTATAGTCTTTGTCATAATGCTAAAAGTAAACCTAGACCTCTTCAAGAAATTTATTATGTTAATATGACAATCTTTCAATTTGGTTCCAAGCAAGAGAATCCAATGACCAAAAAAAAAAAGAGAAAAAAAAGGTAATTGAAAGCTATTGAAAACTCTCTGGTTCTTCACATTTAGTTTCGTTGAATTCTAAATGTATGTTTGGAATACATTTTTCAGTGTTTAACTTAAAATAGCTTTTAAAATGTATTTTAACCGTTTGTATCAAAAGAGTTTAAGTAAAAATGAATCTTTTGAAAAACACTTTTTTCTCCCGTACCAAACGAGCCCTAAATCTCTTATAACATTTCACTTGCAAAATCTTTTGTATGTTGCTCATATCACAAAAAAAAAAAAAAAATAAATAAATAAATAATAATAATAATAATAATAATAATAAGTGTAGGTGAATTCGCTATTGTTTTGTTCGAGTTTCATCCTAACATTTAGTTTTTGTAAAGGGCCAAGTAAGTGGCCAAACATTGCTTCAAGGACATATTCATAATGGTCTTTGTGATCAATTTCGAATGACTCCAATCACCAACAATCATTCTTCAACATGTTCTCTTCTCTTTGTGGCATCATAGATTATAAGTCTAATTAATAACAATGTCTTAGATTCTTTTTCTTTGTGGCATCATGGATTATTTTCTCATGTATCAAAAGTTTGAGGCTTTTTTTTCTCCTATTAATTCAAGACATATATTGAAAAATTGTTGGGTATTGATAAGTCTCCTTTTGGGGACCTAAGTTGTTGGATTGTTTTAACATCATGGACCTAAGTTAGGAAGGAATTGTAGGAAAAATAAAAATATCAGAATGGCGGTAGCTTTGGGTAGAATTCTTCGATGAGTTATGGCCCAATTTTATGAGATTTTATCTTCTAAAAGATCTTTTAGAAAGTTCTAGCCTAGAGGCTATAAATAAAGTACAAAGTCAAGGACTCAGGAGACACCACTCTCGAAGAAGTTAAACATTATATTTTAGCATTTTTGTTAATCTACTTGAGTTCTTCTTGCTACTCTTGAATCAGTCCACTCTTATAGAAAATTTTAGGATGTTATGACTCAATTATCCTTGAAAAAGGAAATTGGGTTGATTGAAATAAGTGTTAGTGACCTCCTAGGTTGAGTTCATTGTTTCTTCTTCGAATTTTCTAAATTTTTAAATTTAAAATTCCAGCACCATTTGATTCATTTATTTTGTGCGTCTCTTTATCTTGTTCAGTTTTCATTTACATTCAAGATTGTTTCTTTTCCATTTTTGACATTGTTCAAGAGTCGAGAAAAGCCCATCAATTTGTTGCAGCGTTTTACAAACCATTCAACTGAGGTTACTTCGTTCCTTACACCAGCTCAGCCACTTCTTATTTCTCACCCCACCAACACTCATGCCATGACTACTAGGCTAAGGCTTGTATATATAAAGCAAAAACATTACTTACTGAATATATATGAAAATATGGAGACCCTACTTCTCTTAAAATAGCTTTATAGTGTCCTCATTGGTTGCAAGCCATGAAAGACGAATTTGAGGCACTTCAATAGAATAATACTTGGCAATTAGTTCCGCAACCCTTTAACATGAAAATAAATAAATAATAATAATTGGTTGTAAATGGGTGTTTAATAGTAAAGGAAATTTTGATGGGTTCATTGCTAGATATAAGATTAGACTAATTGCTATGGTTTTCCATCAAAGTATGGATATTGACTATTATGAAACTTTTAGCCTTGTTATAAAACCTAAAAAAAAAAAAAAAAATTCTACTCACTCTTACAATAACTAATAACTAGTAGTCCACCAACTCGATATCTTCATGGTTTAGTTGAAAAGGAAGTATACATGACTTAGCTCCAGGATTAGTTACACATCTTGATTGATCTTGTATGGTTTGAAACAAGCTCCTAGAGTTTGGAATGATCGATTAAGAATTTTTATCATCCTTTGTTAATATATTATGTCAATTTATGTAGTCACCTACCACAACACATTGGTAAGCTTTTAAATAAATCATTCGATATCTAAAAGGAATATCCAACTTTTGTTTCTAAATGTTCTCTTTTAATGATTTGTCTTTGCAAGGGTTTAGTGATGCTGGGTAAAAATTCAACTGTTGCAAAGAATAAGGAAAGATGGTCTCTCAGTAAGTTAGTACTTAACTAAGATTAGAGAGGTTGTCAACAAGTTTTATGCAATTGGAGAACTAATTTCTTATTGGGATCATTTAGCTCATATCTTGGATGATTTAGGTATTGAATATAATGATAAGGACAACGAACCTCCATATATCTCTATAATGATATGATATTGTCTACTTTAGGCATAAACCCTCGTGACTTTGCTTTTGGTACCACTTAAAAGATCTCATACCAATGGAGATAATTGTACTTACTTATATACCTATGATTATTCCTTTCCCTAACCAATATCGGATTTTGTTTGCACTCCTAAGAATATAATTTTTTTGTCATTACTATACAAAAACATTCTAATAGCCATGTCACCAAAGTTCTTTCTCTAGAATTCCATATCCTCGAACAATTATATTTTTAAACATGACAAAATTAATTTTAACCATTTTAAAATCATTCTCAAAACAAATGACTCCAGATCATTCGTATCTTTTACTTTTGTTTCTTTGTCAAAGGATCCAATCCATGAAAGTTTTCCTGATAGGGGCCTTGAAGTGGTCTCTCTCTATATTATTTGCTTACCTTTCTTATTTGAAAGGTAGTTAATAAATTTATATCTATATTTAATTAGCTAATTTAGACATCACACATTACTTGACTTGACCTGACCATACCATCCCAGCATTGTCATATATTATAAGGCAAATCTCAACTTGACCAAATATATTCAATGAAAATTGTTAGACTTTCATTGTTATAGAAAAATTAATTTTAACAACTCTCCCTTGTCCCCTCAGACTAACTAATTAGAGGCAAGAGGCAAGAGGGAGGTAATTGTAAGCCAAAGGCAGATCCTCTAACATTATAGCATCTTGAAATCACAGTGCCATCATTATTCAAAAGTCATGTTAATGTCCTGCAACACTATGCCTGGGCATGGAGTAACTTGGCTACAATCAAAATTGACCGCTACTTTGCTACTTGAAGTCCCCTTATGTCTTCATATCTAACATCTTGAATTTGCACTCTTGACCTACTCTGTAATTAATCACACAACAACATTTTCGCTTTAGAGCCTACACTGTAACCCGCCAACATATCATCTGTTAAATCATCAAATAACTCAAAAGTTTTAAACTAATAGAGTAATCTCAAATTTTTACCATTTGGGCAGGATAGCAAGATTGATGCAGGCAATAGCTTTGATCGATAATAATAGGATGTTGGACATTGTTCATTTGAAGATTAATGAATGCGATCTTGCTAACCATACTTGAAAATGGAGTCGACCATGATTTGATTCTGACACAATTCTTGGTGTTGTTGAATATGGAGTTTTTTACAATGATTTCAGTCACATCTGATTCGTTTGAATACTGTCCAAGACTTCCGATGCTAATTCCATGAACTAGACCACATTGAATATTGGTTATGTTGACGACTTTACTTTCAGGGCCCAAGGAAATGCAATCATCTCCAGTGTTGATCACTGAATTCATAATGTTTATGTCAATTGACATGGAGATGTGAATTCCGTCAGTGTTGGGACTGTCTTTTAGAGCTACAAATGTGACGTTGTCAAATGTGATGTTTTGACTTTTGAATACCGAGAAATGGAAGAACTTGCTATTGATAGACTTGATGTTATTTATAGTTGCATTATTGATTGAACTAAATTTCAAAGTCTGCATAAAATCAAATATTATATATATAACATATCTAACATAATAATCGAATCAATGTTTCTTAACATCACCGTTGTTTTGTGCTTTCTTTTTACAAAAATAAAATAAAAAGTAAAAGTAGTAAATGCAAAAAGTATTACAAAAACTCTACATCTACAGGCACTTAAAAGAAAAAACGAAGATACTTAGGATGCACCCATGTATTATGCAACCTTAAAAAAAACGTGTCACGTGGCACTTTTTATTTATCTTTAAAAATATATTTTTTATGTGGGTATAAAAGAAATAATAAAAAATGGGTGGATCTAAAACTATCGATAAAAAGAGCAATGATTAGGTGCAACCTTCGTACTTTTCATTTTTAGATACACAAATAATTTTTTTTAAAAAAGATATATAAAACTGCCACATGGTAATTTTTTATTGAGCAACTCCCTAGGATGCACAGAATTAGGTGCAGACTAGTGAGCACCCAAATATTTTTCCGACTAAAATATATGACATATTTTTTTTTATTTATTGTATTGTATCTATTGAAGAGACACATCCTATATACACTAAGGGACACATTGCAGTAGACAACAAAAGTAGAGTTTGTCAACGAGATGCAACCTCTCTTCAAGATTTATTTAGAAGGGAAGCCTAAGTTCTATTTAGAAGGAGTTTCACACTAGGGGGAACCTAGGTAATCAACTACAAGTTAGGTTCTATGTGTATCACTGAAATTGTCATAAGTTTATAGATAAGTACAACGTTGTAAACACTTAACTATAAATCATCTTTCCTGGGCACACTGTTCCCTAGACGTAGGTGGTATATCACCGAACTGGGTTACCAGACTTTGTGTCTCATTCTCTCGGTTTACTTTTATACTTTGTTTGTTGTCTTTGTGATTGCTAGGGCTAAGGTACACTTTGTATTTTTGTATGACAGATCGCTTTAATTTCATAACTCTTAGATTAATTTTATGCCAATCATAGACCTAGAAGTCTAATATCTAGGTATCCTTTCTTGAGCTCAACCGTTTCTAACACCTAATCATCAATTCAATCGCTTGCAAATAACTAATTAGGTGCAACTATAAGACCCTTCATTATCGATCTCTATTACTCGCTTATCACTTTGATAGCACATTAGATCTAACCTAATGCCTCCTGTCTCAAGGAGGACATTGAGTAAACATCATTCTAACATTGGCTGAATGTCGAAAAGCTTTCAAACATGGTGTAGAATGATCAATGCATAAATCGAGCAAAAGAACAATTGAATTAGTTTTTAACATTAGTACCAGTAATATTGAGTATCGTGGACTTGTTTGTTTGATTTTTAAATCTTGGGACTAATCCGCTTCTAAATTGAAAACTTTTTGGAACAAAAATTTCAATCTAGTGCAAGTGCACACTGTCAATAAGTAGTAAAAAATTGAAAGAATTCCAAGTCATCTCCAACAATTTTTCAACAAAATTCCAAAATCAAAACAATGATTTTCGTCAAAATTGAAACTACAGTAACCAAGTAACAAATGATTTTTTTAGGAAGATTTGATAAACTTCAAATTGCAAAAATTTATAAAGAAAGAAAATAAACATAAAAGTTCAAGTATGCAAAAAAAAAAAAAAAAAAATTCAAACATGATCATGCCTAATTACACGAGTTATAGCCTAACATGCAATTGTAAATCTTTGCTCAAATTCAATACACATAGTGAATCAAACTCAACACTTATTCGACCTTCTTTGAAGTATTTTTAGGAGTCTAAGCCATTAAACATATATTTCTATGGCTAATGTAAACTTAGATAATTAAAATTGCAATATAATGATTCTAAAGGATTTGCCTTAAGTCTCTCTAGGCTCCTTTCCTAGATTGTTTTTATGAAAACCAAATCTCATATGAAAAATAGGAAGGTAAAAACAAAACCAAATTTTTGTCCTTTCTCAATTCTTTGAAGCCTGATTCTCTTTTTAGCTCATAATTGCTCCAAGTTAATCTCGAACGACCCATAACGCTCCAGAAAATGTGCATTACTTAGGTTCCTAACAATATAAACATTTAACCATATTAAACATTACAAGAAAGGAAGATTAAAGTCAATAAGATAACTCATTTAGGAAGCAATCAAATTCACCTAAAATTAGTTTGGATTGAACCGAACCAACCCAAATTTATTATTAAATTTCAACAATATTTGTTTTCATACAATAACAATTATATATAGATATTTTTATTTTTATTTTATTTCAAATTTCTTTTTTTATCTTTTATTCTCCAATAACTCTTAAAACATAAACTTCGAGGTCTTTGGACTGTAATTTTTCAATATGTATATTGATATTGAGTTACATATCTTAATACAACATTTGAAAATAAATAAAAATGTGTTTTACAAATTAACATTTTACTTTTTCTTAAAACAAAACTTTGAATAAAGGACTCGAACCAACTCAATCAAGATATTTCATGGTTGAGTTGATTTGGGTTCATTATTTAATAAAGGTTGTTTGGGTTGAAAAAAATCACAACCCGAGTAGTTGGGTTGTGTTTAAAATGTGTCTCAATTATAGACTTTTTTTTTTTTTTTTTTTAAATTTTTTAGAGGATCTGCCTCTAATAGGGCAAGGAGTCCCCGCTTAGGTAGGGAATAGGGGAGGGAGTGGGGATGGAGAATACATCATCACCCTTCCCCATTAACCTCATTTTAATTTATTATTATGATTTTTTTTTGTTATATAATATTATTACTACATAAACACTATATTTAAATTTCAAATTTTATTGTTTAACTAATAATTAAGATAATAAATATGTCTGAATTGAACATTTAAATTTAAATTATATAAAATAATAATTTGATTAATAATTATTTTCTTTTATTAGAAATTTGAGTAATTTCTCTTTAAGTTCAAATTGTCCATGTGGAATTAATCGAATAAAAAATTAGTGAGAAATGTAACTATTTACTAAAAACTTTTTTGTAGTAGCTATTTAAGTTAATTGTTTTTTTTTAAAAAAAATAAGAAAAAACCAAATTCGCACAAATTTCTCGTGGGGAATCCCTTCCCATGCGAGATAGAGAATGAAATGGGGATTGGAAACGAGGAAGCCATCTTTTTTTCAACGAACTAAAAAAATTAATCCAAAATTTATGCAGGCTGTGGGGTTCGAACCCACACGTACTTATGTACAAAAGATCTTAAGTCTTCCCCCTTAACCTCTCGGGCAAACCTACCATCTTGTTATAGTAATATGGTAATACTAAAGATGTTTCATGCNTGAAATGTAACTATTTACTAAAAACTTTTTTGTAGTAGCTATTTAAGTTAATTGTTTTTTTTTAAAAAAAATAAGAAAAAACCAAATTCGCACAAATTTCTCGTGGGGAATCCCTTCCCATGCGAGATAGAGAATGAAATGGGGATTGGAAACGAGGAAGCCATCTTTTTTTCAACGAACTAAAAAAATTAATCCAAAATTTATATGCAGGCTGTGGGGTTCGAACCCACACGTACTTATGTACAAAAGATCTTAAGTCTTCCCCCTTAACCTCTCGGGCAAACCTACCATCTTGTTATAGTAATATGGTAATACTAAAGATGTTTCATGCTACTTCCATTCATTATTTGTCTATTTTAATACCACTTTCTATTTTTTATATCATTTACCCAAAAAATATGTTAAAGTAAAATTATATATCATTTAGCCACTATTAATTTGTGAAACAAAATAGTAGATTTTATGCAGAAGAAATTTTATATTATAGGGAAATCCGTGTATAGTCCCCTTGCTCAAGGAGAGTTAGATTGCATGGAAATCTTGATTGAATATGCACTATTGATCTTTCTAAACAAGAATAGTTTTCATTCAACTTATCATGAATTAAGAATAGGGTTGACTAGATAAATTACAAAAATTAAGGTTTAGTTTGTAAAAAGAGCAAAAATATTTTTAAATTGTTAAAATTACAAATGGAATTAAATAATTAAAAATAATAGGTAGAAATTGCCAAAATTGTCCCCCAATAAACTTCACATCGGTGACAATAAAAAATGGTTTGACCTAGTGATAATAAGTTCACAACTATTTCTAGGAGCAAGCAAGTAAATTACTTTCTTAAATACAGACTTACTCCTAAAAAGATGCTATAAGAAAATTCACCTATGCCGACGCCATAAAATGTCGTCGGTAAAAAGTGGCTCTTCCGATGGTTCGAAGCCTCGTTGGCAATAAATGTCTCTACTGACGGTAGAAACGTAGGCGTCGGTAGAGAAGAGGCCTACGCCGACGATATTATAATTATCCGTTGGCATAGGATGGCCTTCGTTGGCGGTGAATTATTGCTGTCAGCAAAAATGGGTCTTTGACGTTATCTAATAAACTCAACCACCCAAGATCTCATAAATTTGAAATTTGAATATACATTTTTTATGAAGCAAAAAAAAAAAAAAGTATTTAAATCAAATGACATATCAAAACTAAATTTAGTTATAGAAAATAATATCATACAAACTAAAATAACTTAGAGCTACAAAAATTAGGGAAAAAAGCATAATTAAAAATTATAGTTGAAAACTAGAAAAGTTATAATTCATAACTCAAAATTTAGACATGAAATAAGCAAATACATGATATTCAAATAGCTATTAGATGACGTCTATTGAACCCCACAAATACCTTCTACTTATTAACACTTACAATTTAGTTGGTATGTAACATGCTAATACCTTGTAATATCTAGAATATTTCTATATTTTTTCACACCCCTTGTATTAAATATAACTTAAACCCTACGCACATACCTTGACCAAATCATGCAAATGCAAATACTATGTACTAAAAAACCATCAACTAAACCTCACACATACTTTATACTAAAAACCTAAAGTCTAGACCAAAATCTATACAACTTATTCTCTTCTCAACTTCCATGGTGCTTACAGTAGATTCACCACCACCAAATACACCCTTTCTCCTTCACAACCTCTATGTTACCTACACTGCTACAACTCTTCCATAGAAATACCAATTCTTTTCAAATTTCAAATTCATCTTTCTTTTCAATCGTCATCGATTTAGGAACCCCTCAAATTAGTATGCAAAAATACATTGAACCAATCTATAAACCCTAATAAAAAATACAACATACCTTAAGTTTGAATACATTTTGAGAATGTGAATCGAATGACTAAATGATTAAGCAATGACAATCCCATAAATGATCGTAGAACCAATCTTGAAAAGTTATGATAGAATCGATCATGATTTTTTTTAAGGAGCAAAAATGATACACATAATTTGAAGATTATAATACTATCAATGTCACTTGGATAAAGGTAGAAGTTTTTTTCGAAGAAAAAACAATAACACAAAATTTTTTATTTGGATTTAAACCACCCTTAATATTTAAAAAGAGAAAATAACTAAATCCCTACAAAATCAACTTAACAAATTTAAAAACTAGGAAAAAAAAAATTATCTAAATGTGTGGAGAAATATTTACCCTCCTTATTTTATTATTTGAAGCAAAATAGAGAAATTAAGCCATTGTGACATAGTGTGATGACCATAAAAAAGAGAAAAATAAAAATTGGTCATTTATCCAAATGGAGTCTTCTTTTGACTATTATATATAATTTCTTTCGAAATTTTGCCATTTTTGCAAACACAAAAAGTTGAGCTATAGACATTATCCTGACCTATTTTGTCATTTCTACACACAACCCATATATTTTAATTATAAAGTTATGTTGATGTTAGAGACAAATCGACAGTATGATGCTATTTTTATTCCCCCCATTTCAAACCCAACTTCTAGAAATTAATGGGTAGAAATATTCTGTGCTAATTCTACTTTAATTTGTGAAAATAAATGGAAAAAGTTGATTCAATAGGCATAATTTTCCCCCAACCCTAATAATTTTTCTGCCAAACTAATTAATCCTAATGTCCTTTTTTAGCATTAGAGACAGATTATTATTATTATTATTATTTAAGAGGATAGAACTGATTATATAATTTCCATAAAAGTGTCACTCATTAAATTTAAATGTCAACATTTAGCAATAAGATTACCATAATAATTTTCTAACAAAACTAATCGACTTATAAAGAAATAAAAATCTCTGTTGTGAAACTGTTTCTACATTAGGTTGTTAAATTTATGTTATAAAAATGCAAAAAAATTAAAATAAAATAAAAAGTAGCACTAGAAAAAATCAGACATTTTAGAGAGAAAAAAATGGGTTTGAGTTCATTAGAAATTGGATGTGTAGTGTCAATTATTGTATTACTTTGCATTTGTCAATCTTATGCCCAAAGTAATATGTTCAATATTTTACAATATGGTGCCAAACCTGATGGAATGAAAGATAGCACAAAGGTAACACAAATAATACTAAAAATCAATTAAACCCTTTCTTTCTTTAATTTTTTTTAGTATTATTCTTTCAATTCTTTCTTATATGTTATGTCCATTGCATATCTTTCATTTAGTTTGTCATAATATATGGATCAAATAGTTAACCCAAAAATTATTTTTGATTCCCTATTTTTTAAAATTAAGGACATAGAAATAGGTCTAATCGAATATACTTTAGTTTAACCCTATTTCCCTATTTTTTAAAATTAAGGACATAGACATAGGTCTAATAGAATATACTTTAGTTTAACCCTATTAGATTGAATTCAATAAGCGTTTTTATTAAGTTATGTGTAGATTGACAAAATTAATTAGGCTATAAAAGTTAGATATGTTTGTGAAATGAGCATAGCTTACATAAAATTTGTACTATCAACCTTAAGGTTAGAGATTCAATTCCTACTTTATATTGTGAAAAAAAAAAAAAAACGTCCACGTAGAATCGATTAGTTCACTTTTTAATGTCTATACTTTCCAAAAATTTGCTAAACTACCTTCAAATTTTTAATTTTGACCCATTTTGCTGAGAGGAGATTATAAAAACATTAGTATTAGTTTTTAAAAAGTAAAAAATAGGTTAGATTACCTTAAGTTTTCTCCATGAACTTCAAAGGTGGCGTATAATACGTTACTAAAATTTTAAATGTTTCTAAATTTGCATTTGAATTTGAATTATATGTCTACACATATAATGATGTCAATATCAAAGAATATTTATGGGAATTAAAATCAAATAAGATATTTATATGTTAATAAATAAGCATTTCACCCATTTAAAATAAGTTAATAATATCATGTATATATATATATATATGATATGCTTCTATATTTTGTTGATTTTTTATGATATAATGAAAAATATCGATCTGAATGTTAAACGTCTCATGAACTATATAGAAATATTTTCAAAAATATGTTGACACATAGATGAAAATTTAATATATATCACATGTTTAATAGATTTTTAAATTTTAAAACGTGTCTCAAATATATTAAAATTTAGAGATTTGTTAGATAATTTTTAAAAGTTTGGTAGTTATTGAACACAATCTCTAGACTTGAAAGATGTATTTACACATAACTCCAAATGTTTGTGAGTATTTGATACGTAGGCTTTGAGCATGGCATGGAGCGCAGCATGTGCAAATAATGGAGGTGGTGTGGTTTTAGTACCAACAATGGGGAGGTTCTTGGTTTTGCCATTGTTACTTCAAGGTCCTTGCAATGGCTCCATTCAACTTCAGATTGATGGCGATCTCTTGGCTTCCCCAGACAAGGCTTATGCCTTCGGTTACTACTGGCTCAAGATCTCTCGAGTCAACGACTTAGCCATCTACGGTGTAGGCCGTTTGGTCGGCCGAGGTCAAAGTGCTTGGCCTTACAACACTTGCTCTACAGGCGCATCATGCAATACCCTTCCTATTGTAAGTCTATTCATCATTTATCATTTGTTTTAAATGAACTCCCAAACGTCTTTGGTGTAACATAAACATTTACTTTCATGTAGACTATGATACTCCAATCAGTCAACACCGCGAGGATCAAGAACATAAAATCCTTTGATAGCAAATCATTCCATTTCGCATTGATTGGGTGTAATGACGTTGTGTTTGATGATGTTAAAGTGATTGCACCATCCGACAGTCCCAATACAGACGGAATCCACGTTTTCATGTCTACAGGTATCACCATCCAAAACTCGTTGATTGCCACTGGAGACGATTGCATTTCTTTGGGCCCTGGAAGCCATATCGTCAACATAACAAATGTCCATTGCGGTCCTGGCCATGGAATCAGCATCGGCAGTCTCGGAAGGTATCTGAATGAATCAGATGTCTCTGGAATCACAGTTAGAGACTCCAACTTCTTTGGCACGATGAATGGCGTCAGGATCAAAACATGGTCAACATCGTATTCAAGTGTGGTTAGCAACATTGCATTTCTAAATCTCGAAATGCATAATGTCAATAATCCTATCCTCATCGACCAAAACTATTGCCCCCACAATGCTTGCCAACAAACTAAATTGGTATATACATGAATTACTTGAAACTTGTTTGATTATTAACCAAAGTTGATTCTCTAAAGTAAAATGTGTGTGTTTGCAGAGTGAATCAAGAGTACAAATTAAAGATGTCAAGTATGAAGACATAAGAGGAACTTCAAGTATCCAAGCAGCAGTTACTTTCAATTGTAGCCAAGTTGTTCCATGTCAGGGCATAGTGCTACAAAACATTAACCTAGCCTTCAATGGCACTGCCTCCTCTACTTCCATTTGTCAAAATGTTAAGGGTTCTGCTTTTGGTCCTCAATTGCCTCCTCCTTGTTTTTAACTAGTCTTTCTTTCTAGACTTTTTAAAATAAAGCTGTCACATTGTGTATGTCTCATTTACCCGGTGAAAAAAACTACAAAGAAGGGATCCAAATCAACGTATAATAAATAACAAAATTAATGAATTGGTTCTTATTAAGTCCGGAGTATTATTGATTTGGTTCTTGGTTATAGTTTCTTTTTTTCTTTTTCCTTTCAATTTTTTATTTTTATTTTTACTATTGCTTTGGATACGTCTTTTATTGCTATTCTCAAATTAAAATATAGCCTATTTATTTATTTATTTATTTTTAAGATTGTAATTTGACTTTTTTTTGTTTTTTATTTTACTTTGATGACATTTTTCTAAATAACAAACAAATATACACGGTAATAATTATACATGAACTATAATAATTGATTTTTTTTTTTTCTAGACAACAAATATGCATGCACCATTATAATTAAAATACTGAAATTAAAGCTACCTAAGGTTAGAGTTTATTTTTAGGGCTTCTTGTAGATTTGACAAAATAAGTTTAAAAAATTAGGCCCATAGCCCAGACTTATTACTTTTGCAAAAATAGAAAAAAAAGTTCAATCCACGTGATACACCTAATACACTTGATATCCCTGATACACTATTGATATACAGTTGATACACTACTGATATACATTTGATGCGCTTGATACACATGTATCCTTGATACATTTGATACACTACTAGTATACGTCTGATACACACTGCTTATACACACTTACTATACTATTGATAGACACTTGATACATACTTAACAAACTATTGATAGACACTTGATACATTTGATACACTTGATATACTATTGATATACAGTTGAAAATGACTAGTTATTTAAGTGTTTTAAAAAAAATCATAAAAATAATTTTTTGGAAAAATACTTTTTTCTCTAGTTATTCCAAACACAACCAAATTGTCAATGTTAGTATACTAGTACTAAACTGAGTGTTAGTGAATTTTAGGTTGAATCTCTCCGACTTATTGTACATTTGTAATTAAAAATGAAAGAAACAAACTCATTTAAAAATGAAAAAAAAAACCTACAAAAGGGATAAAAAAAATGTAGCAAATACAAAAATTATAGTGAATAATAACTCATATTGTTGCAAACAAAAAATACAAAAAGTATACAAATCAATGAAAAAAATACACAACTGATATATTGTAAATGTGATATATTAGTTGACTGATATACCAAAAGACGTAAGGCAAAACTGGAATACGGAATAAACAAAAATTTAAAGTTAAGAATTTTGTCATATCTACAATTCTCCATATGTTAAATACACACTCCTAATTATACATTTTAGATTTGTCACCTATTACAAATTCCCTTATCTTTTAGGTGCACCTCAAAATGTTTCCTTTGCTATAAAATATATCTCCTCCACACATGATTTTTGATATCTAATAATAACACCCTTTTTAGCTCCTTTTAACGGACACCATCATCCTCGAATGTTATAGAATAGGAATGTCACTCTTCTAGAAGTCTTATCGGTGGACCGATTTGAGAATAGGTCAATTACTTGAGATGTATATATCCTCAATTAAAAGATTAAAAACCCAAATATGTCCACATATACATCGTTGAATTAAAAGAAAGTGTGATAGAGTGGTAATCTAAGCGTTAATGATGTGATAAAAACAACAAATTATACTATAGTCTTCATGAATATGTTGCAAATTCCACCAAATGAAATTGTAGATATAGTTCAATGAATAAAGTCTAAGGTACCATTCCAACGGTTAATATTTCGACCTCTACATTCTTGGTCGAAAAATTAAAGTTTAATGTCTTCGTAAAAACGATACGCACTTTTTTTTTAAAAAAATTAAACCTTTCAATTTAGATGCATTTTTTCTACTTTTCAATAATACACATAATTTTTTAAAAGAGTGAGTTCCTCAATAGGATTAATTTTCAACTACTCAATATCTAATGGAGTCTTGGGTTTAATTCTAGAATCTTTTACAACAAGAGATCAGAGAGAAAGAAGAAATTTGAGGAAGGTAAGACTAATTTTTCCTTTAAAAGTTGATTCTCATTAATCTCAATGCCATGGTTTATCAATAAAATCATTATAGATTAATTTTCAAACAAAATAAACTGACCTATAAAAGAATAGAAAACTCAGTTTTGAGAATTGTTCCATTTTTGGTTGTTAAATTCTCTTATAAAAATGAAGAGAAAAAAAGAGCAAAAATCAGATATCTTTGAGAAAGGAACAAAAAAAAAAAAAAAAAAAAAAAAAAG
>QLSR01000286.1:0-42676 GCA_031780015.1 Citrullus colocynthis
AAAAACCAACTATCAAAGGATAAATAAATAGTAAAAATTTGCTAATCTCCCCTAACTATCCCTAATCTCATAGACAACTTGTAGGACCAACCAATGGGTAAATAAATATATGAAAAACCCTATCTTATGGATGAATTCCATGGAGTATATAGGCATAAATACAACAGATTTACATTATAAATAACATGAAGTATATATATAAACTTATTATAATATACATTAAAAGTGAGATTACAATATCCATAGGACATATAAGACCTATATGGGGTTACAATGGTATATATAGATGAAATTTTTAGGAACGATCACATGCAAGAATTTTAACCTACCTCAATGACTTCGTAAAGCGCACTCCTCCATTTGAAATTCAAAATCCACCCTACTCTCTAATCTCAAACTTTAAAAGAGAAACTCATCAAACCATTTAATTTGCTTTCATGACTATGATTGCAATTGGAATGTATAACTTCCATTGAAATTTCCTAACAATGTTACACATAAGAGATGATGAAAGGTACACAATGCTATGCTTGAAAATTTGCATAAGTTTTATTTGCTTTGATCCGCAGAAGGTACAATTGGGGCAAGACCCAAAGCAAGTAAAGAAGGACGCTTCACTAACGGCCACAATCCTTTTATGTCTCATTCCTTCATTGTGATCACCTTTGTTTATATTTTTGTTGTTGATGAAAGAATCTTATGGTATAGTAATTGTTGTTGATGAAAGAATCTTATGGTATAGTAAGAGGGTGAACATATTGTAAATAGAAAAACTAAATTGAGAAATCTCAACCCCAAATATAAACTAAAAATAATATATGTCTACTTGCAATATTTCGTTGGGTTTTAGTTATAGGAGAATATATATTATTCAAATCTCTTATTCATAACCGAAACAATCCTATTTCTATTATTATAGTATATCTATAAATACCTAGAAATTTAGTAGGCATTTTTGCTACATTATTGACAATCTAGCATATCTCAACCTTGGATATTTTAGGTAGGCATTTCTTATAATTTTTCCATCATCAATCATATGAAGAATACAAAAGTACCCCTAGTTATTAGATCAAAATTAGAAAACAATAAAAGCACATCAAAATTATTAGATAAAATATAAAGCATACTTTGATGCCCTACTGGTTCATATCTCATAGGCAGAATTTGACTAGACAAGGGTGAAAAATCGTTTAATGCATATCTTTTAAACTTGAAAATATTTTGCAAATTCTGGAACTATAAAATGAATTTAATTCTTCTTTTTTAAAAAAATAACGAAAAATAAGTTTAACCAACTAAAGAATTTTTCAAAATTTTCATGATAGATGATAAATTCTTTCGAATAGTGAGTCAAAAAATTTCAAAAAATAACTCCAATATATATATATATATATATATATATTTCCCAACCATAGGTATAGAATCAGCTGCTGGGAATATACCTAGGAAAGAATGTTGGGTTGCGGAATCTTAGCCACTTGCCAAACTGGTAAAGAATAAATGGAAATTGACTCAATACAAATTATAGTGGAAGGACCTTGAAACTAAAAGATAAAATGTATTCATGAATCATATTATTCTTTTCACACTAAATCATTCTAAAATAAGCCAATTTATTTAGTGGGATGACGCCTTCAAGTTCCATCATCTGCAAACGATTTCCAGAAAACATGTCAAGCCAAAATCCCAAAGCTTCCAACTGTTGCCACTAACTGAGAAAACAGCTAAACACCTTTTAATTTGTGTCTGAGATGTTAGGGGTTATAATAACGAATGCCGATCTCGAACGAAATCAAGTTCAACAAACTCGAGCTTCTCTAATTACAACTCGTTTGAAGAGGTTACAGAAACATAATGACAATGTTTAGTAATTTGAAGATTTGGAAAGGGTCTCAAGTCCAAAATTGTTTCTGCAAATTTTTTTAAAAAAATTTTATACTATTATTGAATAATTTACAAAGATTAAAAAATTCAAAAATGGGTTGGTTACCATAAGCTTGTGAGTCTCCAACCAGTTTTGGTCCTTGAGTTGATGTATACTGGATGCCATGCTGAAAATTTAAGGCAAACAAAAGATTTCATCAAAACGAGAAGAATTCATACCAAAACAAGTTCGGTTTTACAGATTGTGTCATGTTTTTATGAACAAAATTGGAAGCATAAAGATGAAAGAACAAAGTAGGAGTAGCAAGCAGGAAATAATACTCACAGCATTAACGCATGGTTAGAAGTTGCAAATTAAATAGGCAGAGGTTCTTCTCTAAGAACACCGCCCATTTCCATTCTCCATGAATAGTCAACTAAGCCAGCGAACTCTCTAAAAGGCACACAGAATTAAAGGAGTGAACACTGAGCATGAAAACCTCTATCAAATGAAATCAGAATGGATTAAACTAAAAAGCAAAAGAATGACGGTATTAATTGTGTTTTACCAGATGTTGGTTTGGTAGAAGCAATGGACTGTAGTTGCATTAGGTTCGGTGCAATAAACTCGATTCTTGACAAATTTCAAATTTCAGAATTACTCGCAACCATTTGGAATAATTTCTAGATTGTTTTTTGAAGCTTCATCAACATCATTATTATCATAAAAATTTAACAAAAAAACGGCTTATCAGCTTTTCATTACTATACATAACAGAAAGATGACAAATCTATGGCCAAGTTCAATTAAGAGCTCTATCCATTTATAGAATTTTAAATACATGATTCCAAACCAACATCAGTATATCATCAGAGGATGAAATTATCATGTCTTTTCTCTCTACCAAATCCTTAAACTGATCCTGTAATTAAAGAATTGATTTTTCCTTTTGCGACAAGAAATCCAACTGATAGAACTAATAGCTCAAACAAAGGTGGAAGGAGTGAAAAAGCAGACTAACTTGAGATCATGGCTGACGACGAGTACAGTTAAGTCTTTCTTTAGATTCTTTAAAAGGTTCACAACATCAGTACGAGCCTTCCAATCTATCATATAAGAATGAAAGGGCATAAAACAAAAGCATAGGCCCAAATTACATCCTACGTTTCAAAAAGCACCATATACTAAGATACCAAGCAATATGAACCAGTCCTTATAAAAACAATAGAAAAATTCTTCCAAAAAAACATTTGTTCTGCGATATTATAGTTAAAATAATGTAAAGTCAAGGACAAATGAGAACGCAAGTTTAGAATAACTAAAAACAACTGGAAGTGGAAGCTATTCATTCTAGCCTTCTGATTTAATCAATGACACACTAAGGTCAGGACCTTAAATTCCTGCAGTTTCAAAGATAAAAGTTCCATCAAGTCAACAGAAATACGTGAATTAAATGATCCACAATTTCCTTAATTGAATTTCCAATTTAATTAAATCCCCGAGTTTGTGATTTATTCAACTTCTTTAGTTTGTAGACAATATTATTATGATTATGGATCGCAAAATTGATCTTCATACCAAGACCAGCTAGAGGCTCATCCAGTATTAACAGATCTGGGATCTGCACCTGCAAAAAATGTGACTTATTCAATGTATAAGAATGCAAGTACACAAGCATTTTGAAGGGTACAAATAAAAAAATGAATTATGTTTTAACTAAATATTTTGGAATTAGAATCAGATGAAAGAGGAATAGCGTTATTTTTTTCTCCACGTCATAGTAGCACCCCAACTACCCCTAATATTGTGCAGTGGATAGTATTTTTCATCAATAATTAATTATTCTATTATCTAACTTTAAAATGTTGCTAGGTTAGACCAAAAATAAAAGGCTCAAAGGCAGTTAATGTTAGTACTCCAAGTTCTACTCCATTTCCCGATCAATAAATGCCCTAAGTTCATTCAAGTATGTCTACCTTTTCTTAACAAATTGAAGGTGCTCGCATGAGTTCATTTTGTTATTTAGGCTTACCAATTGGATTGCCAAGGCAAGGCGGCGCTTGTAGCCACCACTTAGAGAGTGAGGATCTTTGTCCAAGGCTATGCCATTTAATCCCACCTACAGTCATCGACAGAAAGGAATGAAGAAATCCATCGTGGTAATAATAATTAAAACAAAGCAACAAAAACATGTAAACAATTGTTGGTGAGGAAAGATAAAAAAATACCCAATTAATTGCTCTTTGGAGTCTCAAGGCAAGGTTCTCTTTCAAATGAAAATCACTCCTTTTCTGTGGCCAGCCAAATGTGACTTCATCAAGCACACTGTCTGTGATAAAGTACCTACCTTCAGCAAAAGAATATTTTCAGCTACTTATCAAGTATCATAGTATAAGCAATAAATAATGAAGTTTAAAAATGAGGGCAGAATAGTGCCTTTCAATCATATGGAAAATTGAAGATACTGGCAACAAACCCGTAGGAATAGCATTGAAGTAGTTATGAATTAAGACTATATTAGTCATTGGTCAAGGAGTTGAATAAAATAGAGGAAGTAAGAGGAGATGAAAATAGGCAACTGTTAAGTGGGTTTAGGCAGAGTATTCTCGCTTGAGAGAGAAGTATCTCAAATACTTGGAGAGTTATTGTATTCCTTTATCCTTTCACCTTCCAGTTTTATTGTAGTTATTTGGGTTTCATCACAACATAAGCACAAACTAAAAAATTTTAGAATCTGACAATTTCAATAGTCAGTTGGTGTATATATAAAATATTGAACAAATTAAGAAGTATTATTCTAACACACAGGACTGTCAATGGAGATGATGCTAATTTTGTTGCCCATTAAGTACACGTTCATCCTTAGCAAATCAAAGATTAAAGAATTATGAAGTTGATTGATAAATCCTTGATTCACGAACCTCCACAATATGCTTGCCTTCTGGGAAAATTCTTCTTTAGTTCTTTGCTCAAGAAAGATTGTATACTTATCAGGGAAAAACATCAGCTGATTTGCAAAACCAAAAATCATATATGACCCTACTGTTCATCTGGCCACCAGGTCTTAAGAAGGTTAACAAAACCAAAACCAACTCAAATATGACTTTTAGTCCACTTAAGGTATTTTGTGTGAGAAGGCTTCAGAAGAAATGATCACTTGCATATACAAGCTTGAAAGAAACTTATGGGAGAAGTTCCAAAGAAAATTCGAAGTTATAGGAGTTTTATGCTTGAAATAGGATTCATCCATCTCTATTATTTACTAAAGTCCAATATTTAATCCTAAAATAAGAATCCTTCAGTCCAATTCCATTTTAGCAGTGTTTGCTTTTCTTGAAAAATTAGAGGGAACAGAACAGAAAGGTTTATTGAGAGAAATGTAAGGAGCAGAACAAGGATTGGGTTAATGCGTCTAGATGACTTCCTCCTAAACAAGTGCTGTATTTTTTTCCCTCTAGTTTCTTTCTCACCAATTGAAGAATTTTTCAATAAGCTCCTTAGTCCCCATCTTTCGATTGGAAATATAGTCCTTCTTACATACTTTGCTCATTAATACAAGTGTTTCCCGTCCAAAGAAATGAAGATATATAGCAGGCAAATGAGGTGACATGTATGAAAAGAAAGACCACACAACTCCATGAGGTTAAAGCAGCCCAGTGGTTGCAATGCTTCTTATAATCATATTTAAACTGTTTTCTAAACTAGTTTCAAAATATTAGTCCTATCATGCTAACCAAAATGGACGCTACCTCTCTGGAAATTGAAAGACAATGCCAACTCTCTCAGGGGTTAATGGCTGAGAAGACTGACATGGTTTGCCATCTTTATCGTACTTTTGAACATAAATGGAACCTGAAGTTGGTTTGCTCAAACCTGCAAGAAGCTAAATGAGAACAGGAAGAAAGATTAACTTACATATAAACAATAAATCAACAAACAAGTACATAAAAAAGACCATGAGATAAGTAAGGGAAAGCTAAAAATTCAAAGAAAATAGCTTAACCTGCAATAAAGTAGTTTTCCCACTTCCACTCTGTCCAAAAATTAACCCAAAACTGCATAAATCAACAGAACGGAAAGTAATGTGGGAAGGATAATGAGGCATGTGTCTGCATTAATTAGACTGAGAAAGAAATCTTAGGGAAGAAGTCCAAATTAGAAATATGTGATGAAACGTCCTTCATTACTGTAAGGGAGACAGACAAGTCTTTCACAAGTACTGCCTTGAATAGTTGATTCAGGATAGCCAGGCTGAACTGCTTTATATAGTTATTAGAACTCAAGAAAATTTTAGGCTTCAGAAAGAATTCAATCATCAACTTTTAAAACCATTTTCCTATACGTGCTCGTCATCAGAGGTTATGAGATAACTTTTAAGTAGAGTGCTGATTTAGTGTTCATCGAATTTCCAAAAGAAGTTTTAGTCATACAGTCAAACATCATGGTAAATTTGAGAAATATTTTTTATTAGTTTTAGTCAAGCAAGTCACTAAAAACCAAGCTATTAACAAGCATAAGTGCGAACCCCTCGTCACGATATATTACACAAATATACATTGAGGCAGCAGAGCAGCAAATTGAACCTTTTCTCTCGAAGGGAAAAATTAACTGCGTTGAGAAGAGAATGCTCTGTCCCTGGAGGTCGATAGCTTAAATCCCTGACCTTAAGAATAAAAAATAGACTCAATAGTCGAATCAAGTTTAACAATAACAACCACAATCCCCCAAATTGCAGAAATTGTAACGAAACGAACTGGGTCAATCTCAATTAGGGCAACAAGGAAGAAGAAAACCCTATGCAAGGAACATCAAATTAAATTTAAAGAACAACGAGATATATAGACGCTAAATGGTAATAAATCGAGTTGAGAGATTGTAACTCACTTCGAAGCAAGAGTGATCGGATTTCACAGTGAGAGCATTGGTTCTTCTGGAATTGGAACTACAAACGCCAAAATAAAAGTGATGGGAATGAAACAAAGGTTTGGATTCGCAAAATAAGAGAAAGGAAATGAAAGGAAAGCTGGGGTTATTTGAATACCTGAAGGAGTGGGGTGCAGCTAGATTTGATTGTGGGGTTGGGTTCAGGCCAATGAACAACTTAGAAACAGAAACAAAGCTCGCCATGGCATCTGTTCAGCGGAGACGACGAACCAGGCTAATGGACTGAAGCTTAATGACGTTTTCAAGCATCAAAATTTGTCAAAATCCTCAATTTCAAGCTGAAATGCCTTCAAATAGAACTCAGCTTGTAAAGACATAAACCGAAACATTTGTCCCAAAACATTTGTATATGCAATTCCGATTTTGTTTGTCAAATCCACTTAATTAAATTGATTAAATTATGTATAGATTTTTTTTTCAAAAAATAAAGAGGTAAAACTATTTTAAAAAATAGGTGGAAAAATAGTCCACGATTTCATAAAATTATGTGTCCGAACAGTGAAATTTGTAAAAACATTATTTACATTTTCATTGCACCTATATTTAAAATTTAAAAAGTAACATTACATAATAATAATAATAATAACAATTTTTTATAAGCGAGTTTACTTCGCGGTAATTGGCATGATCTTCTATTTTATAAGTGGGAGATTTAATCCCATGTTCCCACAATTATTGTTGTACTAAAAAATCTCCTTATAAATAATGAAAAAAGAAATATCAACTAATCTGGGTTGTTCTTTTTCGGGGCTCATTTGGAAACCACAAGTTATTTGATTTGAGAATGCGACATGACTAAGAATTTATGGAAGCTCTACTTTTTCTCTAATGTTGATGTGTTGAATTTGGGCAGGAGTTGCTAGAAACCGATGGAGTACTGGGACTATCTTCGTCATTCCAACAACAAAGAAGATTTGGGAAAAATCGTGTCAATAATGGAGGTATTTGGAACTACCGGAACACAATCCGTTTTAAAACGCCCCTTCAAACCCTCAAGCTATTAGTCTTGTTGTGGAAAAGCTTTAGAGCTATTAGTCTTAGAAGCTAAAGCAATTGTCAGTGGTTTAAAACACATCAGGACTTCTTGGGATGGGCAAAATCCATCGGTGGAGGTGGAATTAAGATCAATCGAAGTCATCAAGTTTTTGAATCTTTAGAATTCTAGCTTTTTTTTTTTTTTTTTTATTAGGAGGCTCTCTTGCTCGCTCCTTCTATAAATGTTTCTAGTTTTTGTAAAATTCCTAGGAAGGAGAACAAAGTTGCTTATAATCTAGCAGCTTTGGCTTCATCTTCTGGGTCTTCCTCTTTTTGAGAGAGTTCTTCCCTCCCTCTGTCTTAGCCCTCATCTCAAGAGGAATTGATATATGTTTCTTGGTTTATTCTTTCGATTTTAATGAAAATTAATTTTAAAGAAAAAAAAAACTCTTTATAGATCTATAAGGCTAGATTATACAAAATACCCTAAACTTTATATTTTTTTGCAAAAATATTCGTAAACTTTCAAAATGGATTAAAAAATACCATTACCATTAGTTTTGAATGGAAACCATTAGTGTATTGTGTCAAAAGTACCTTTGAACTTTCAAAAAGTTTCAAAAATACTCAAGCGTAAAAAAAATGTTAGTATTGAACAGAAACCGTTAAAAAAATTTGTTCACTTCGGTTAAAGTATATAGACTATATCAAGAAGAACGAGAATAATGGAGTACCAAGAAATTTTAGAACTTAAATGTTTAACAAAACCGTTAAAAAAGTTGAGTGTGTGTTAGTAACAAAATCCTTTTTTTTATTTGGCTATTTATCATTTTGGCATATTTTAGGGGGAGACTCTATTTTTGGATTTTTGTGAGATTTAATAGGATTTTATCTTTTAACTTTAAGTTTTGGATTTATTTTGGTCGCTGAGAAAATTTTTGTAAGAAGTGGAAAACATAGGAGAAAAATGAAGGTATCTATACGAACAAAATGAGAATATTTATATAATTTGTTTTATAATTAATTCTTTTTAAACTTAAGAAAACTTCAAATAGATTGATCATCATACTAACGCTAGTAGCGTTTTAATTTTAGATTTATTTTTGCAACAAGGTATTAATGATTTTTGTTATATACTAATAGTAAGAATATTTTTAAAAAAATTTTAAAGTTTAAGGGTATTTTTGAAACTTTTGAAAGTTTAGGGGTATTCTTGAAACAAAACACTAATGATTTCCATCTAAAACTAACGGTAAGGGTATTTTTGAACTTTTTTTAAATGTTTAAAGGTATTTTTTTTTAATGTTTAAAAGTTCAGAGGTATCTTTGACATAAAGTACAAAGTCAAGGACATTTTTTATATATATAATTTAGCATGAAAATAATATTTGTTTATATACCATTTTCGTCCCTATACATATCTTGGGATTTGTTCAATTTTAGTTTCTATATATTCAAATTTCGAGTTTTTGTTTATGTAACTTTATAAATCTTAAATTTAGGGAGGAATTTCACAAATAATGTTTTTTTTTAAATGACAAAAATAAGGTAGTGTCCAAATATATTCTGAAAATAACATAAAAAGGAAAAATATTTCAAAACTAGGTGGGAGGGGAAACTACTTTAAAAAATAGGTGTTGAAATTGTGGACCTGGTCCACGATTATTAAAGGAAAAATGTGGACCTGGTCCACGATTTCCGTGGTCCCAGTCAAAGATCGCCACATCATGCCACATCAGATGCCACGTCAATGAAGTCGTGGACCCGATCCACGATTACAATTAACCAAACTCGTGGACCAGGTCCACGTCCTTTTTTTTTCTTTTCTTTCATTCATTCATTCATTCTTTCTTTCAATCCAAATGATATCCGAATTGATATCCATATCCTATATATAATTATAGCCCCATCCTATTCGATAATTGAACATCAAATATTGTTTAAAAGAATAACATAAAAATTAGGTTTTTCAATTTAAACATGAAAAGTATAAAGTTTGACACATAATAAGCGTAATAATGATAAACATTCTTAAATACAACATGTAAAGTTAGTATTATCCATTACACGTTAATGCAAACTCATGTGCCACACGGTGGACGCCTTCTCTCACGTTAGCCATGACGAGGTACAGGAACCACATAGTTTTCTTGATGATGAATTACATCATTGATGTCTTCTTGGGTGACAACAAATGAAAATTCATCAGGTGCACAATACTCATTTTAATGACCAGAACTTGATGCGATATCTCTTTGAGGTTTTGGGTCATTGTGTTGCTTTGGAATATTCTCGACCTGCTGCCGTTGACGTCGACGACAAACACTTCTTCTATCAGTGTCCATAACATTAAGTTTACGTGTCTGTTGAACGATATCTTCGACATTTACAAAACATTGATCACACATCGAACTTAGCTCTGGTAAATTATGTTGCACTGAATATTGTTGTACATCTTGAACAAAATTATTCCGTATGGACAAAAGAAAAAAATTAAACAAACTAAAATAATATGGAAACAACAAAATTGAATAAAATAAATAATAAAATTCTTACCCTACAATAATAATAAGCACCCTCTGGTATGATATATTGTCTTGTGTTTGAGTCGTACCAAGATAGATAGTCATCTAATACAACTGGTCCATCTACTACGTCACCTTCTACGCAATGGTCACGACATGCTCGCCAATGGGATAAATGGTTTGCATGAATTCGTCGCCAATCTTGGTCATGCTTACCCTTTAAATCAATCTTGTAGTGGCTCGTTTTTCCCATCTTTTCAATTTTTGGCAGCATATCTCGTATACATATGGCCATGATCTAGTGCCTCACCGATTTCTTCTCTACTTGGTTCAAAGTATTGTATTGTTCGATAGGATGTTAGCCTAACCAATGGCGTGATTGGTAACATTCTAGCTCCTTTAAAAATCTCATTCATGCATTTAGCTGCATTTGTTGTCATCCACCCATAATGATGTCTATTATCATGTGATTGAGTCCATTTATCGAAATCTGTATCCGAAAAATACTCAAGACACTCAGGGTTCAATCATTGTAACTTTTTCATCCATTTGAAGAACTTGCATGGTTGGTGTTGATTTGTAGCTTTATACACCAAAATTTTTAATTCCTTTGATTTGTACCTGGTGTTGAAGTTACTAGCAACATGGCACAGACAATATCGATGGTATGCTCTAGGTTTGCTCCACCCAATTTCCTCATTATTTATTGCAGATAGAATGCCTCTATGCCTATCAGAAATTACATGCACTCACAAAAGTCATAAAAACCATGACCAACTAGACATACTTTCTTCTTCCACGATAGCAAAAGCAAGGGGAAATAGATGGTCACCAACATTAATAGACAACGCGGTCAACATTTTCCCTTTGTACTTCCCATAAAGATGAGTTCCATCTATTTGTATCAATGGTCTACAATATTTGAACCCTTCTATAGCAGGACCAAATACCCAAAACACTCATCCAAAAATTGTCTTATTTGACATATTAGACGGAATAAAATGTCAATTTGCTCGTGTACCAAGATTGTAATACACAAAAGCACTCAACCAGTATGGCAGCTTAGCATATGACTTCTCCCAATCACCAAAATTTTGACCAATGCTTTTCTCTTTGCTTGCCACACACGTCTATAGTTGACGTTATATCCCAATGACTTTTTAATGGTTTCTTGAAGTACTGCGACAGAAACACCGGGATCAACTAGAATAATATTTTGGACTTCCATACACATAAATTAGAATCAAGCTGTGAGTGATCATGTGTTAGTTCCGTAAGTTTGGTAATTTCAAAAAGCTCGTGTGTTTTACGCTTACAAGCACGCAACTTTCAAGCACAACCATCCTTCCACGACTTACATCTCACATGCCACATAACTTGGTTCGACTCTACTACAACAATTTGATAGTGTTGTATTACATAGTATTTTTTAACAACCATTTGTAAATCCTCCTTAGTGTCAAATAACATTCCTTTCTGTAAAGGATTTGAGTCAAACCTTCCTCAAAAACTGAATTAGTAACTTCCCAATCTATTTGTGTGAATATGTCGGAAGATACTAATTCATTCTCATTTTGGGCATTTGAATCTCCAAATAATTCATCAACTTCTACATTAATATCACTGTCTCCCCATTCTCAGGTTCTAAAACAACTAAATCTTCACGTTCCATAGACATATTTAACAAACTTGTTTACAACTGTTCACAATTAAGGAAAAAAAACCCATTCACATTATCAGTCGTTGCTCCAAATGAAAACAAATTTCAAATAACATACAATATGTGAAAAAAAGTAGCATAAGCTAAAATCACATTATGAATTCCACTAAACCACACTAAACCTAAAAATAGCTTAGGATACATGAAAAATAAAATAATTTAGACAAAAAAAAAACACATAACATGTGGAAACAAAATCACATAAAATAATTATAAATCTAAATCTACGGTCTAATATCAATAAATCTAAAAAAAGTCACATAAAATAATTATAAATCTAAATATACAGTCTAATATCGCATAAAATACACAATAAATCTAAAAAGAAATCACATAAAATAATTATAAATCTAAACCTACAGTCTAATATCACATAAAATACACATAAATCTATAAAAAAAATCACATAAATTTAAACAATCTTATATAATGTTGAAAGAGAAAGAAACTACCTTTTGATAGTTGGTGAGGGATCGGGGCAACGGTTGAGACAGCTGAAACGATGGACGGACGACGGTTATGTGAAAAAAAAATCACAAAACTAAATATAAATCAAATCCAAACAATATTATCACATAAAATCTAAACAATATTATCTTATAAGTCAAATCTAAACCATATTATCATATAAAATAAATTTATAAAATATTTTACAAAGACATGGACCCGGTCCATGATTATATTTGTAAAAAATAATTCAAAATCTAAATCGAAACAATATTTTAATCCTATTTTTATAAAAAATAATAAAAAATTTAAACAATATTATACAATGTTAAAAGAGAAAGATAATACCTTCTGGCGCTTGGTGAGAGCTCGGGACGGTAATGGAGACAACTAGAACGAACGACGGCGATGGCGGCGACGGAAGAATAGATCTCGAATGAAGGAAGAAAAGTGGGGAGGAGAGGATGTGGGGAAGAAGAAAAGTGCTCTTGGGTGTTTAAAGAGGAGGAAATCGTGGACCTAGTCCACGATTCTTATCCTTGCCAAATGGCAGGCATGCTCCAACGCGACAGGTAGCATGGCAAGGATGTTTGACTGGATGAAAACCGTGGACGGGTCCACCTATTTTTGTCATTTCTTTTCCCTCTACCCTATTTTTATATTATTTATTAAAATAATATTATTTTTAAAAATAGTTCTAAATTCAGTCGCTACTACTAGGTCATTGTTGAATTTTTTAGAAGCAAAATTATTATCTTTAGCATTTCTACTTTAAATTTTGGAAGTACATTCTATATTGTATCTTTTTGCGTAAAAATTATTATTCATAGTTAACTACTTTGGATCAAAATTAACTTCGAATAACCAAGTTTAAGATTTATTGAAATAATAAGTACTAAAATTGGACATGTGAAAGTATAAAAATTAAAATTAAACAAGCTCCCAAAGTATATGGACCAAAATGAAATTTAAACAATGTAATATTTATGTTATAACTTTTAAAAAAAAAACTTAAACATTTCTTAAGCACATAATATAAATTAGGTTAAATAATATCACACCCCCTCCCAGATTTCCTTCCTAACCTAGGAGTAGGTGCGACCTACACACACTCATCATCATATATCTTGAAACATAAATCAATACCAGATCAATTATACAAGCTTTATGCTAGTGCATTATAATAAGTTAAACAATAATCTCTAAATTCAGATTTCTCAACTCATAATTTATCATAACAGGTATTTGCTCTACACACTGTACAAAACCCACTCTCACTATACTACAAGGACATGTATGAAAAACATGTACATAAACTGAGTATTTACAACTATCCCAGAGAACTAATGCAGAGTAAGTCCAGACGAGGATCTTCTGTAGGCTAGGCGTCCCGAACACGCTCGCTACCTGAAATGAACAATAATAAACAAGAAAGTGTGAGCCTAAAGCCCAGTGAGTGACTAAGTTATCCAATTACAATTAAATCCTTGAGTTAATATTGATCATAATAACTACTATATATTTTATTAGTACAGATTCCTAAGTCACTCATGCCGTTTAACAATATAACATAAATATCTTTCCAAGAGGTAGCAGAGCAAAGCTCAACGCAATTAACCTCATAATCCAATTCCTATTATTCATATATTCACACGCCTTCACATTTCGTCCCTCGGCGTTTCAACTCTCAAGTGATTTCTCATATTGTCCCTTAGCACTGAGTTCCATATCAATCCACTGCTTAAGTGCCTTCACTCGTGGTCCCTCAGCATCGAGCCATCATGTACTGGTTTTCCATATGCCTTCTCACAAGATCCCTCGGCATTGGAATCCATCTCAATCAATTTCTCAAGTGTCTTCACCCATGGTCCCTCAGCACTGTGTATCATATACCATATCCCCATAGGCCTTCACACATGGTCCCTCGGCCGTGGATTGCATTTAGATAACACGCATATCGAAGTTCATATGACATACTAGTTTTCACTTGCACAATGTTAGAAATAATCCTTGGATGAAATAGAAAGTCACTCACGATTTGTCTTAGGCCTCGAGCGGATTATATGCTTTTCCAAGCTCTTCTTGGCCTGTAAAGACACATTTCTCACATTCGGTTTTCTTTGAACTCCCTTTCCATAATCATTAAGTATGCATATTCATATACCATTCTCACTCCATCACTGAGACTCTCGTTTTCCAAAATATTCATAACTAACGACACTCTATGTCACTAGCGAGACTATCAGCGAAATCACACCACTGGGTACTGCACTAGCGAAACCGGAGTGAACTAGACTAGCGAGATTACCTTAAGGAGCGATACCCAGCGAGAGTTGTGAGACGCAAAGCTCTTTGCGTTATTAGCGACACTCGTTCCGCTGCTCACTCTCCAGCTCCTTAGCGATACCACTGTCTTAACGACACCTGATACCACTGCTTCCTTCCTTCCCTTCTAACTCTTTCTTTATCCTGCTAAAAACTATATTACAGTCAAAATCAGAACTTCCTCTCTTCTACAATCTTGTAAAGTAGTGAGTTTCCTAACTTACCTCAAAATTTCATACCATAACTCGTCTTCGTTTGAGAACTATTCCCAAATGACTTCGACTGCCTTGAATTGTCTAGCAATTCAACTCCGATCACTTCCTCCTAGAAATTAACACATTTTTACTCGGATTTAGCTTAAACATCCTTCATGAAAGTTGCTAAGAATTAAATCAACTTACTAACCTCAAAATTTCAGTCCTAGCTTCAACTTTCTCAGCTCATTCTCCTTCAATTACCGATTGATGTTCAGATTTATCAGCAACAATCAAGCTTCTGGTTCTAGCTTCAAAGTCACCATGAAAATGATCTCGTTTCTACTTGAATTCGAAATAAACACCTTCTTCCACCTCTCCTCATTGTTCGTCTGCGAAATGGAGTCAATCTGAGTTGGAAAATATGTCCAAAAGGGTTTAATTATTCGATGCACTCAACTTATATGTCAATATAAATCACCGACTTACTAGCTCTACCATCATCTTCCTTCTTGAATTAGCCAATGCAACCTTCCGCGCATGGCCTCGGCAACGCATAGCCTCAACTTACCATGCTATTGATTGCCCAACGTCAAATAGCCGACTACTGCATGGCTCTCTCGGCCCCTTTTCTATGCATCGACGCATACCATCCTTCAATGCATAAGTCATTTCAACGCATAGCAATGCCAACTTCTAACACATAGTAAAATTAGTAGCCTTCAACATATACTTCCACTAACGCCTATTGCACCCTCCTTCCTTCACATCTACTTCCACGTCGAGCTGCCCTCTTCAACGCATGTCTACCAGCGGCAATTCTTGTCAAGCTTTAGACATACCCTCAACGCATAATCACCCATCACATGGCCAACATTTAGCCATTTTTGCTCCCACACAACTCGGTCAATTACTTTACTCAAACCATATTTTCTTCTTACTTACTTACCTTCTCCCAAAGACAGGTACGGGGCTTACAAATAACATTTTTTATCCTTAAACTTTTGAAAAAGTAACAATTTAATCATCAAATTTTATACTGTAACAATTTAATCTATGTGGTTTAGTATGTAACAATTAAGTCTATACATACTTTAAAATTTCTAATAACTAATTTAGTCTCTATTATAAAAAGATCTATCAAAATTTACTACGCAACCACTTAGACAATATAGTTTATTAAGCACATTTAGTCTCTAGAACTCTATTGATCTACGTGGAAAATTATATTTACTCTTAACAATATTGTTCACCATATACTACAACAAATTATGCATTCAATGACTCATGAACAGTGCCAAAAATAGAGGAGAAAGTGAAAAAGAGTTATTAAATCCAAAATCACGCGTTTTTAGCAGGAAAAAATGGAAATTTTCGAATTTGGCGGAATACATGACTGTTTTTATGTGTCATTGATTTATGACTGAAAAAACCCGTCATTAAATGTGAGTAAACGAAAAGTGCGATTTTGGTGGAAAAATATGCAAAATTTTTCCATTTTTTCCGACAGAGAGAGAGCGAGAGATAGAGAGAACGAGAGAGAAAGGGCAAGTGAGGGAGGGAGACATAGAGAGTGTTTGATCTGAGGGGGAGAGAGAGAGAGAGAAAGAGAGAGAGGGCGATGAAGAGAGTGAGAGAAAGATAGTCTTCGATCTAGGGGAGAGCGAGAGAGCGAGAGTGAGAGCGAAAGCGATAGTTCGATTTATAACCTTTTAAAAAGGAAAAGAAAAACTGATTTTTTTTATTTTCGTCCTTTGCAGTCGACTCCACGACACTTGTATTCAAACCTAATACTGAAACCCTCCGCTGAAGCCGAAATCAACTGAAACCTTCCCAAATCGACTGAAACACTCCGTTGTCGCTGGTGTTCTCCAGTCGTCCATCGGTGTTCCACCGTCGTCCATTAGTCTTCTTTGATCTTTTCCTGGTCAGAAGCAAACTAAACCGATACGCCTATCTGTCATCGCCTCTCGCTCTTGCAGCCGCACCCGCTCGTAGTTCATTCAGCCACGCCGTCGACCACATGCTCTCGCTTTTGCAGCCGCACCATCCATCTTGCTTTGCGCCGTTAACCTCAATATTTAGGTATCGACTTCTTCCTTTATTTTCTCTTTTGTTTTTTATTTTTTATTTTTTTTGTTTTTACACATCTTGTTATACATTTAAACAATGAATCCTCTCTGGAAAACCATATTGCTTTGCGCCATCCTCTTGCAACCGCGCCATCCATCTTGTTCGCGCCTATTGCTAGACATAAGAAACTTTTTGATGGCCTAGAGAATTTTTTTCAATGAATCATCTTAGTTTTGTCATTTAAACCTTATTCATTCTTCGTGCCTATTGATAGACATATTAAACCTTATTCAAAATTTTGAAGTGGACTTTACTCCAATTTGTTTAGCTTGTTTGGTTGTATGCACTCCTTAAGATGTGTTGATATTAGGGGTGTCACTTATACGTTGTTATGGATGTGGAATAGTCTCTTGGTCACTTTGTATGCATTCTTTAAGTTGTGTTGATGTTGAGGGTGTCACTTATACACTTTTTATGTTTGTATTCAGTGTAGAAATCACACTTATTCGTTTAGTAGTCGAAAGTGTCATTTGCCTACCTCGTAGTTCATTTTTAGTTTGTTTTGCATATCCAAAGAACACTAAGTAACTAACTTACGTAGTTTTGGGTGTGGAATAGTATCTTGGTCACTTTGTATGCACTCTTTAAGATGTGTTGGTGTTGGGGGTGTCACTTATACATTTTTTATGCTTGTACTGAGTTTAGAAATCACACTTAGGCTTTTTCTGGTTACTTTTGGGAAAAAAGTGTAATTTGCCCACTTCGTAGTTCATTTTTAGTTTGTTTTGCATATCCAAATCACACTAAGCAACTAACTTACGCCATTTTTGATGTGGAATAGTATCTTGGACACTTTGTATGCACTCTTTAAGATGTGTTAGTGTTGGGGTTGTCACTTATTCACCTTTTCTGCTTGTATTGGGTTTAGAAATCACACTTATATTCTTTTGGTTGCTTTTGGGGAAAAAGTGTCATTTGCCTACCTCGTAGTTCATTTTTAGTTCGTTTTGCATATCCAAATCACACTAAGTAACTAACTTACCCTATTTTGGATGTGGAATACTCTCTCGGTCACTTTGTATGCACTCTTTAAGATATGTTGGTGTTGGTGATGTCACTTATACACTTCGAATTAACCACCTTAAAGACACGACTATAGATGGGCTTGATAAAAGTTTTTTACTAATATTTATGATCTTTTCATCAGGTTTCTTTTTGTGGGGGGATAGGAGAATGAACAAGAACTTAATTCCTTAATATTATGCGATAGACAAATCATGAATGGTAAAAAATAGATTATCTAGAGAATACGAGGTGGGAGTTGAAATTTTCATTGAATTTGGTTTGAGTCATGGCAATGGTTCCAATTCCATTCGATGCCCATGTTTAAAATGTGGAAATCGTATATCTAAGGATGTTTCAATAGTTAGGGATCATTTGTATGTCAATGGAATTGATCAAAGTTATAAGGTATGGTTTTGGCATGGGGAAGATTTAGCCATACACAATGTTAACAACAATGCAGATCATGTGTTAAATGAAAATTATGAGGATGAGTACGATTTGTTTAACGTAATTAACATGGTTGAAACTGCTCATGATCAACTTTCTGGTGCACCAAATATGTTTTACACTATGTTTGATGATGCTAAAAAGCCATCCCGGGATGTAAAAGATTTACGAAGTTGTCAGCCCTTGTGAGATTGTATAACCTAAAGGTTAGATTTGGATAGAGCAATTCAAGCTTTTCTGAATTACTATCTATAATAAGTGAATTCCTACTTGAGAAGAATGAGATGCCAATTTCTATGTATGAAGCCAAAAAACATTAGGTGCCCTAGGGTTGAGTTACTAAAAATAGATGCATGTCCAAATGATTGTTGCTTATATAGAAATGAGTATGCAAAAAGCACCAAGTGTTCTACTTGTAATCTATCGAGATGGAAAGTTCTTAAGAACTCAATAGAAGAGAAAAAATGAGTGTCTACTGAACAGTTGTGGTACTTTCCAATAGTTCTAAGGTTTATAAGGATGTTCAAGAGCGCTGAACATGCAAAATTTGTGTTGGCATGCTACAGATAGGAAGGTAGACGGTATTATGCGACACCCAGCTGATTCTCCATCCTGGAGGTTAATAGATCACCTACGGCCAGCTTTTAGTTCAGAACCAAGAAATCTTCGTTTGGGTTTATCCACTGAACGGAGTGAACCCATATGGAGATCTAAGTACTAAATACAGTTGTTGGCCAGTCATTATTACAGGGTACAACCTCCCACCATGGTTGCATATGAGGAGGAAGTTTTTAATGTTGTCAATGTTGATATTAGGGCCAAAACAACCAGGATATGATATTAATATGTATCTAGCTCCGTTGATTGAGGATTTGAAGCTTTTGTGGGAAGTTGGAGTTGAATGTTTTGATGCATATAGAGAAGAATCTTTCACTTTGCGAGTAGTCTTATTGTGGACTATTAATGATTTTCTTGCGTATGAAAATTTATGTGGGTGTACTGTGAAAGGGTATAAAGCTTGTCCAATATGTGGAGAGGATACCAACTCAACTAGGCTACACCATGGGAAAAAAAAACGTATACATGGGCCATAGAAGATTTTTGCCGAGACATTATTCGTACAGAAGACAAAAAAAGCCTTCGATGATAAGCAAAAGAATGGAAGCCCTCCACAATCAATGTTAGGTGCAGAAATTTATAATAAATTGAAGGACATAATTTTTCTAGTGGAAAGAAGTGTGCAAGAAATTAAATGACAAAGTTTCAGATAACTACTAGAAAAGAAGACCTGCATACAAGAAATTAAATGACAAAGTTTCAGATAACTACTATAAAAGAAGACCTGCATTTTTTGAACTGCCTTATTGGAAAGAGTTGCGTGTTAGACATTGACTTGATGTAATGCACATCGAAAAGAATGTGTGCATGAATATCATAGGTACCTTACTTGAGGTTCCAGGAAAAAATAAAGATGGAATGAGTACTAGACTTGACTTAGTTAAAATGAACCTTCGACCTGAATTAGCTCCTGTACGTAGGGGGAGTAAAATGTACATTCTTGCAGCGTGTTATACATTATCGAAAGAAGAAAAGTATCGTTTTTGTAAGACTTTATATGAAATAAAGGTTCTCGAAGGTTATTCCTCTAATATTAGAAGTTTGGTCTCATTAGAAGACTTGAAACTTAATGGCCTTAAATCACATGACTGTTATGTTTTAATGCAACGATTCCTTCCGATTGCTTTACGTTCAGTGCTACCTAAGAATGTGAGGTATGCTATTACTAGATTATATTTCTTCTTCAATGCAATATGCTCCAAGAGTGTGCGGGTACTAGAGTTAGATAAGTTGCAGGATGATGTAGTTGTTACATTATGTCTACTTAAGAAGTATTTCCCACCTTCTTTCTTCACAATAATGTTGCATCTCACTGTTCACCTTGTAAAAGAAGTGAAACTTTGTGGGCCCATCTAACTACGATGGATGTATCCATTTGAACGGTATATGAAGGTGTCGAAAAGTTATGTAAAAAATAGAAGTCGACCTGAAGGTTGCATTGCAGAAGCACACATATGTGAGGAGTCTGTTGAATTTTGTTCTGAATTCCTATCTGGGTTAGATTTAGTTGGGCTTGGTTGATTCAATATACAAGAAGAAACATGCATTGATAAACCTTTATCAGCTGGATGTCATGTCAGACCCAATGTGCAGGAACTAAAGCAAGCACATCTCTATATACTTGAGAACATAGAAGAAGTACAACCGTATAGAATATAAGTATATTACAATTCTCAAATCACTTACTTGTTGAATGTATTATCACCTAAAATCTAGTACATTTTGTAGACAACATCTGGAGTATTTGAAGGTCCAAAATCCAAGGAAATCAAATAATGAAAAATGGTTACAAAATGAACACAATCAATCGTTTGCTAGTTGGATACGCGATGAGGTATGTAATTTTCATTCACCATTTTTTGCTATATCCATTTAATATAGTCCCATACTGAATGAAGTGTCCGCCTGTAATAATAGGTGATGCAGGAAATACATGATAAAAAATCGGTTTCTTCAACTGTGCGTTAGTTGGCACATGGCCCCAACCCAAGATTGATGACATTTGAGAGTTATAGGATTAATGAGTGTAGTTATAGCACAAAATCTCGCGAGAATGGTCGCACTATCCAAAATAGTAGGGTTACATTAGTTGCCACAACAATACAAGTGTCTAGTGTGAAAAATAAGAATCTGATTATTTCAGACATGTCTTTTTATGGGGTTATTCAAGAGATGTGGGAAATTAACTATAATACATTTAAGATTCCATTATTTAAGTGTGACTGGGTTGAAAATCAAAATGGAGTGCGAATTGACGATCTTGGATTTACCTTGGTGAAACTTAATTGTATAGGACATACTTCCTATCCATTCATCTTAGCCATTCAAGCAAGACAAGTTTTTTATATAAAGGATCCTATTGACGCACAATGGTCAATTGTTATCATGCCACCTCAAAAAGATTTTGCCGATACATGTTATGATGACGAGCTTGGGGATACTTCTTTGGACTATCCTTCAGTTTCAAAATGGACATCACCAACCGATATAGACGAAACTGAGATTTCATATGTAAGAGATGATTGTGAAGGCACATAGGTTGACATTTGAAAGTTTATAAAGTATGTACATCTAAATAACACGATTGTTTTTAGTTTTTATTTGTTTTCCTTTAGTGTTGATAGAATTTCTTGTTTATCTCGTAGGTTATTGTTAATGGAAGAGGGGATCGCTCGAACGAATTTGCTTCTTTAATTTTCAATGTGAAATGTGTCAATTATTATTACTGAACCTTTTATTACATGTACTATTGTAATTAAATTATTACTTTTGACTTTGCAATCATATTATTAACTGTTATTTAATGTACTGTTGTAATTATAGGACTTCTTGTATTATTTAATGTACCGTTGTAATCATATTATTACCTGTCAATTTTCTTAACATTTACAAAAATACTAGTGAATAGATGGACGATACGATTGATGATACACAAGACGAGCAACTGGATCATTTGATTGATGATACATTTGACGATGCACAAGGTGATGACTTAGACGATATAGTTGACGATGCACTTGATAGTGATGGTGATGCAGATCCTCAAATTATAGATGACGAAATGAAGAGAAAGAAAACTACATGACCTATTGAAATGCATGAGATCACTCGTGCGTGCAGTGAAGGTCACAGGAGAGTGGTGCAATACAATGAAAATGGTCAGCCATTTGGGTGCAATGCAACAAAAATGAAAAGTTTCATAGGAACGTCCGTCCAATCCCATGTTCCAATTATATACAACAGTTGGAAAGCAGTGTCGTTCGAGATAAAAGAAAAGATTTGGGGTCTCATTCAGGTATACACATGGGCCATATATGGTATTTAGATTTTGTTTATTTTCATTAACATATAACATTTGGTGTGGATTCGTAGGGTGGATTTATTGTTGACCATAGATCAAAGAAGAATCTCATGCAAACTGCGAGCACCTGTTTCCGTCAATTCAAATATGCTTTGACTACGAAGTATATAAGGCCATTTAAGGATGATCTGGAGAAATTAAAATGTCCCCCGTGTAAGCCCTACACTTAGTTGAAAGGAAGGGCAAGCTAAAGCATGGTAAGTGTGGAGGCCGAGAGCTTAAGTCATGAGTTACCTTGCATCGAAGTGTATTATGCGTTGGAGAAATCCAAGGCACTGATCGAGAGCTTTTGGTTGTGGTGCATGAGTATGAAGATGTGGTTATCAATCATTAAGTGATACTGCTATGCATTTGAGAAGTGGTTATGTGTTGAAGGTTGGTATGCGTTGGTGCTAGAAAAGTGGCTGAGAGGACCATGCGTTGGTCGGCTATCCGGCGATGGGGCACTGGGCAATTAGTAGCGCAGTAAGTTGAGGCTGTGCGGTACTGAAGCCATGTGCGGAAGGTTTGCGTTGGAAAACCTAAGTAGAAAGGTGATGGCAATGCTGGTGAGTCGGTGGTCGATATATATTCAAGTGAGTGCACCGAATAATTAAACACTTTAGACATATTTTCGAGCTCAGATTGATTCCATTTCATAGACGAACAACGAGGAGAGGTGGAAAAAGGTGTTTATATTGAATTTAAGTAGAATTCGGATCATCTTCATGGTGAAATTGAAGCCGGAACTAGAAGCTTGATTGTTGTCGAGAAATCTGGACATCGTTAGGTATTTGAAGAAGAGTGAGCTGAGGAAGTTAAAGCTGGGGCTGGAATTTTAAGGTTAGTAAGTTAACTCAATTCTTAGCAACTTTCATGAAGGATGTTTAAGCTGAATTTGAGCAAAAATATGTTAAATTTTAGGAGGAAGTAATTGGAGTTGAACTACTAGATGGTTCGAAGCAGCCGGAGTCATTTGAGAATAGTTCTCAAACGAAGAAGAGTTATGGTCTGAAATTTTGAGGTAAGTTAGAAAATTCACTCCTTTACAAGTTTGTAGTTCTAAAATTTGGCTGGAATACGATTTTTAGCAAGTTAAAAAAGAGTTAGAAGGGGAAGAAGAAAGCAGTAGGCATCAGGTGTTGCTAAGACAGTGGTATCGCTAAAGAGCTGGAGAGTGAGCAGCGAAACGAGTGTCGCTGGTAACGCAAAGGACTTTGCGTCTCACAACTCTCGCTGAAGTCTCGCTGGGTGTCGCTCCTTAAGGTAATCTCGCTAGTCTCATTAAGCCTGGTCTCGCTAGTGCTGCATGGTTGTAAGTAGGTTTCACTAATAATCTTGCTGATACTTATGGATCTCGCTCATTATGAAAAGTTGTAAACAAGAGAGAGACTAGTGATGAAACACAGGTTTGAGATGTTTAAGCAAATATAGTGAATATAGAGAGGAATATTAGAAATGTCTAACACGAAAAAGGTGTGCTTACAGGCCAAGAGGAGCTAAAGAAAATTTATAACCTGCTCGGAGCTAAGAATAAGTTGTGAGTGACATTATGGTTTGAGATAAGCTTAATTAATTACCATTTTCTATATGCTCAGTAATATCTGTGAAGCATGATTTGGGGTGTACCCATATGTATGAATCCAGAACATATCTTATATGTAAGATAGAGCTTGAAAGCGTATTAGTTGATGTTCCTAAGTCTTACTAAGCTAGCTGCTTGATGAATGATCTGAGAACTCTGAGATTCCATGATTTATGTTTAATTTGTGATTAATATGAAGTGCATGTCAGTACCTTAGAAAGATTGAAATGGGACCCAATGCTGAAGGACGTTGAGAAGGCATGTGGGCAGCCCTAGTATTTCTATGAAGCTCTCACCGAAGGACATAGAAAAGGTGATTAAGTATCTACTGGGACCCTAGTACCGAAGGACATGAGAAGGTATACGGGCAGCCCGAGATCAGACAATCATATGTGCATAATAAAATGCATTTGACGCTGGTGTGTTGAGATTACTCTACACAGCTAAGGTTTGGGCGCGTTGAGTTCGCTCTGCCTCAACTAAGGATTATTGAAAAGAAGCTTAGTTGTGTGATCATAGTTAGTTGCAAGTTTACAATGCGTGACTAAGCAGATTATACTAGTGATTATAGTTATGCTTTATTGAGTTTATATTTTAGATAGTCACTCACTGAGCACTGTAGCTCATAAATTCTCGTTTCTTCGGGGTGCTTAGCCTACCATCAAGACTCATCTGGGCCTAATCAGGATTTTGTACTTGAGAACTTGTAAACCCCAACCCTATGTAGATATTATACTTATTTTGAGTAACATAATGAGATATATTAGGCATACTTGTAAATATTACACATGGCCTCATTAATCTTACTCATCGTGTTATCCTGTTAGTAGACCTCTACATAACTATTGTATAAGCTAAGTTTAATGCCAGCAAAATCTGATATATATATATATATAACAGTGTCAGCAAGACGAAGAATAGTTTTAACACTCACTCCTAGGTAAAGAAGATATCTAGGGTAGGGGTGTTACACCCCGATTGAGTATTCCCAAATTGAACAAGAACATTGGGATGCGTTTGTCAGTTTTTGGCTTAAAGAAGAGTTCGAAGTAAGTATTGTTATTTAAAACATTCAAACTTTGTATTCACTTACATTGAAGATGCAAATTATTACTATGACATTTTATTATGTAATTTTATTAAGGTCGTCAGTAGTAAGAATCAAGAAAAGAGGAAAAAACATATGTGTAATCATCGAATGTCACAGAAGGGGTATGCTAATCTTTCGGAAGAGTTGGTAAGATACTACTTCACTAGTATTTATTTTTTTATACTTCTTATATCTTACATTTTAATCCAAGTTCATGTATGATGGTTTGTTATTGGTGCAGAAGGAGTCGTTACCAAATGAAGATCTAACTAAGCGATGCGTTTTATGGAAAAGGGCTTAGATGGATCGAGAGGGAAAAATTTCAGACAAGCAAACATAAGAAGTGGTGGATCATTTAGTAAGTATTTGTTGACTACATATATTTCTTTGCATTATGCTTAAATATTGATTTTTTTTTTGAATAGAATGAAATGTTGGTCACTCATGATGTCGAAAGTGGCAACACATCTACATATGGAGATATCCTATCACAAGCGTTGGGGAGCAAAGATCCTCCAGGAGTAGTTAGAGGATTGGGTAAGTTTATCATGCCCAGTAAATATTTTCATACCCCAAAACAAGTGAAGAAGGGAGACAAAGTTACATTTGATTCCGATGAGAAGGCAAGATGGCTGCACGTATAAAAAAGTTGGAAGAAAAACTGATAAAACAAAAAAAGATAACCAAATGTTCAAAAAAGGATGATTCTTGAGAAGATATTAAAGAACGAGATGGTGAACCTGTTGCCAACAATAAGAAGGTCAAATGTGGCATCCATTCATCCTATTTAGTGTGTTAGTGTAGATGTTAAATATTTAATGTGATTTAATTTTTTTATAGGTGAAAAAAGAATTATTGGACCAAAATAAGATCACAAAGAGGAAAAAATGATGGTTCTCCAAGTGATATTGAAGAAAAGGGTGAAGCAGAAAAGAAGAATGAACAGGTTAATGTGTTTCAATTCATCTTCTAAGTAGTTTTTCATAATCTTCACAATAATAATTCATCCGATAATGAAATTTTTTAATCTAGGCGAAGGCAAAATTGTTGAAACACACAATGAGTTCTCAATATATTGAAGCGAAAGAGGAAAAAGAGAAGGTTTTATATCTATCTTATACCTCTTTTCTTGGTTCTAATATGCATTGGCAATAATATATGTAATATAAGTTTATTTATTCCGTACAGGCTGATGAACGTAAAGAACATAACTCAAGCCAATCTGTTGCCCCAAATCCCATTAAGGTAAGTTTTTCACTTTATTTTAGTATATATTCTACATAATATACGCTAGTGAACATTAATAATTACATTTTAACTTACCCATGGTAGGATGAAACTTCTTGTTTGTTGGCAATTGGGACTAAAAATAATGTCGTCGCAGCGGGGACTATATTTGACTATGACGTTGATAGTGATAAAGTGAAGGTTTCACTTGATGTAGTTCTGCATGGTGATTGTTCTGTCCCGATACCAACAAAGGGAGAAGAAAATATGTTATCTTAAGAAGTAGGCTCACACTTGCTATGGCCACAAGATCTTGTATAATTGACAATGAAAAGGTAACATTTTCCATCCTCATTGGTTTTTAATTTATATAAGTCATTTATTCTAATGTTACGCCATTTGTTGATAGAAGGATGGAAAAAATTCAAATAAACGTTTAGGAGTTCTATCAATGACACCCATTCAAAGTTCACTAGTTGCTTTATGCTATTTACTCCGTGAACTTGAATATATTGGATCATTAATTCAAATCACTGTACCGATGGAAGTATTTGGAATCCAACGCAAGTGTTGCATTTTGGTTGGGTCTTAAGAGATTTTTGTCATATGCGCCCAATATGCACTCCTTGTCTTGATGCGTATATGATGTAAGTAATCTAAATAATTATCTGTTTAGTATTAAAATATATATATTGAGTACTATATAAAGTTTAATTAATATTATAGGTGCTTATACAAACTAATGGAGAAATCAAAGACATTGAGTTTGTATAAGTTTTTAGATGCTGGTTCCATCTCAATCTCAACTAACAAAGAATTTCGAGCTCAATTGTTGTCCTCGAGAATGATAGGATTGGATGCAAACCAACTTCTCATCTTCCCTTACAATTCTGGGTATGCTGTATGAAATGCGTTATACAATATTTTGTGAACTGTATACTTTTTTTATGATTATTTCAATTTGTAGGAATCATTGGACTTTGATCATTATTGATCATTCAAAAAGCAGCATATTTTGGATGGACCCTTTAAAAAATCGACTCGACAAAGATATCATCAATGTGATCGGCATGTACGTATGTTATAGCTAGCATTTCACAACATTAACTAATATGAATATATAAAGAAACATGTTGCATTTAAATCCATTTGTAGGTCTTTCAAGATTGTTGACCTTAAGAAGAAAAAGCTCACTTGGAAATCAATTAAAGTATGTTATTTCGTACATAGCATAGTTTATCCAATAAACATGTACTAGAATTGACTTAACTTGTGTTTTGCATTTTATACACATAGTGCCCTAAGCAATCGGGTGTGGCCGAATGTGGATATTATGTCATGCGATACATGCGTAAGATAGTATTATCAAGAACCATATCCATTTTAGATATAGTACGTATACAAACTCAGACAAATTTAAGTTGCGTATTTAGTTCTTCGAGTTTAGTTGGATTTCTTTGTTTATAGATGAAAGGTGCGCCACCTACATACTCACAAGATGACATTGACGTGGTATGAATTGAATGCGCAGCGTATGTGGGATCACACATGTTCTTCGCATAGGATTTGTGCCACTAACAGTTGTTGGAGTATGAAGAAAACAAACTTTTTTTTTTGTGGATGGAGTACTTATACTTTGTTACTCAATATCGAATGCATTTTGCGAAATACTTTTTGTGGAGTTGAAGCATGACTATGCACTGATATGAGTATGATCGTTAAATGTCGTCGTTTTTTTTGGAGGTATTGTAAAATTCTTATGTGTTTGATCTGTTATATAACTTTTATTTCGTTCAAACTAACATTTTTATTTTTAATGTGCTTTATAGCATATAACTTTCCATTGCTAGTTTTATATTAACATTTATATTTTTTGTTTGGAAAAGGTTAGCATGACACATGATATTGTCTATGGTTAGGTAACATCAAATGATTTTTTGCCATCGAAACGGAGAAAAAACTTTCACAATGATTGTTAGCAAAAAGGTAAAATGGGAGTGTTGAAAATGTATTAATTGTTGGATTCGTAATATGTTGAATTTCTGATTAAACTTTATAATTTTGGTTGACTCTTACTCTTTTATATTTATCTTATTTGTAGTTTGTATTTCAATATTTTCAGAACAATATTATGTGGAAGAAGTAGGTCAGAGGAAGAAGTTTTGAAGTTACATGTTTCTTTAAATTGGTTTATGTTGTTAAGACTTCAATTCAAATGTTGGCTCATATTACTAGATTTTGGTAGGCTTAATTTCCTCGAATAGTTATTAGAATCCTTTCCAAATAGTTATGTTATTGGCATTGATTGACTTTGGAAATGTCTATATTGTGGATAGTAAGACTAATGTGAGTATTTAGATAACATATATTTGTTTTGCTCCTACTGTATTATGTTTCACTTGTCCCCCCTCCCTCACTCCTAAACAAATAAGTTTTTCAATGAACCCTTATTCTTTCTAGTAGAATAGTGTATAAGTTAAATTTGGAGGTTATCCATGTTTTCAAGGTTGAAAAGTGAGATTATAATGTGATTTTGAGCCTATTTATGTGGCTATATTGTGATTTTATATATATTGAGTTAAATTTTGAAATAAATGTTTTTTTTACAAGGTTCTTGGACAATGCCATTGACACAAGGAAACCCACCAACCAAGATATTTAAATAGGTGTTGTATATATTGTTTTAGGTATTATGCCAACACTTAGTTGTAAATACTGAATTTGTAAATGATGTGCCCAGAATTTGATTACTAGTGTTGTTATTAGTTTCCTTGTATTAACGATAGAAACTATATTATTATATATGAAAGTTACTTTTTATGTTTGTGTACATATTTTGCGTTGAAACTGATGGAAACACAGGTGTAATAACATGTATGAAACACATGTGTAATAACGTGTATATTTGTAATGGTTTCTTTGATATCTGACAAAAGTCATGGGATGTAATTTTATGACAGTAGAATATTATCATCTATCATACTTCTATGACTACAAATAAGTGACAATGAAGGTAATTCAATGACTTTAATAAAATGTCATAATTAAGGTATTATTGACACATTAAATGTGTCATTATTTGTTGTTCGATGACAAAATTTCGATGCCAAGATAACTCTTTATTTGACAGAAAAAAGTCAACATTTTCATTATTCAATGACTTGTAGAAAATTGTTACCAAAAACAGTTTCCATGTCTTATAATAAATGTCAGTGTATATTATTTGTTGATTGTGTTTAAAAGTCATGAAACTATCAACGATGACTGATTTCTCAAGTGTCATATATATACTTTAGATGATGGGCAATTAAATGACTACAAAAAAAGTCAAGAAATGTCGCAATGACTGTTTTTTAGAATCGTAGAAGCCTATTTTTGTTGTAGTGATAAATATTGAATTGTTATAAATTTTAAAGGATTCATAAGAACTAAATTTTTATATATTAAAGAATTAATTTGTTACAACATTGAAAATAAGGATCTAATCGTTGCAATGATTGTGGTATTTATTTATTTATTTTGAATGAGCAATGGTATGATGAAATTAAACAAAAGTGGGAATCTAAAGCAACATATACCATTACACGTGTAGAGATTTTATTGGTTGTGTATGCATAACTAACCATTACTTTTTGGGAAGATAATTCTAAAGATAAGTATGGAAGATTAGGGTCTGATGTAGAAAATTTGAAAATAAAAATCTGAAAATTTATCCAAAATAAAGATGTATTTCATGTTTTCAGGTATGTCTTTGGTAGCCGATTTCGAAATTAGATTCTAATTTAAACAATTATATAAAATGTTTTTGATACTATATATGTATAAATAATAAAACTTGTTGTAATTACTCACTAATATTTAGTTGAGAAATTAATTATTTATGAATATGATTTAGAAAAATTATTATAAATAGAAAAAATATCAAACTATTTACAAATATATATATATATATATATATATATATAAATTACTGTCTATCTGTGATATACTATAATAGACTTCTATTGCTTAAGTAATAGAAGTCTATCGCGCTCTACTATGGTCTATCACTAATAGACAATGAACTTTTTCTCTATTTGTAAATAGTTTGGCTCATTTTGCTATATTTGAAAACATCCATATGATTTATGTTTAAAAAAATTATATAATTATTATTTTAAATATTATATATTGTATGATATATTACATAATACATAGGAAAATTATTATAAATAGAAAACATATCAAACTATTTCCAAATATAGAAAATTTTGACGTGCACTTTGCCCGAAATCTCCTCCCTCTCTCTCTCTCTTCTGTCGTCTTCTCTCTGTATTCATTCTTCCCCTTCTCTCTGCATTCATTCTTCTTCTTCTCCTTCTCTCTGCATTCATTCTTCTCCTTCTCCCTCTTTCTGATTCCCTTTGACTCCTTGTTCTCCGATCTCTCTACATTACTCTTGTTCTACCATTACTCCTCTCATCTGCCCATCTGTCTCCATTATTTCCCTCATTTACCGATTAGAAACCCTAATCCCACCCAACCCCTTCGATTCCTCGTTCTTCGATCTCCCTCCATTTCTCTTCTCATCTACCGATTACAAACCCTATTCCCACCCAACCCCTTCAGTTTCGCCGGTTTCCCACGGTCACTCTGCACGATGTCAAAATTTCCTCCATCTCTCTCTCTTCTGTCGCCTCCTTTCCGCATTCATTCATTCTTCTTCTCTCTGTTTCCCTTCGATTCCTCGTTCACTCTTTGCTCTGAAGCGTCAATCAACGCTTTAGAGCAGACGACATAGGACGTTGAAGCCCTCTCTTACCGCTTTAACGGTGGGAATGGTGGCTCTTGCCGCCGTCGATTGCTTGGTAGGTGGTCCCTATGCGCCGGTTTTGGGCTTTGGTAGGGGAGGACTCCTCCCAACTTACACGATCAATATGTGGTTTTTTTTTTCATCTTCCGGTGTTGCATGTTCATATTTGTTCGATTCTTTGTTTTTTCCACGTGTTTGGCCGATATTTGGTGCAAATCTGTTTGCCATTTTTTTCTCTTCTGAGATCTGTTGTTCTATGATGTTTTCCTATTGTTCGCTATCTTGTTGCATGTTTATCATATTCATTTTTGGTGTTGCATGTTCATATATTGGTTCTTTTTTTTTTTTTTTTTTTCTGACATGGTGTTGAGCTGTGTTCCATTCTGATTTCATTTTTTCCTTCGGAGATCTGGTGTTGCATATTTTTATCCCCTTCTGATTGTGTTGCATGTTCGTAGATTGATTGCTTCAATTTTTTTTTGGTCATGTTCGAATGGGTTTGCATTTTATTACTCTGTTCCTTCCATTTTTTGCCCGATGATGGTGGTTTTTTCAATTTTCATTCAATCTATTTTAGCTGGATAATTTTCTCTCCCCGATTTTCATTTCCAATTCTACAAATTTCATCTTATCTTTTCGAATGAAAATTTGTTTGAAGCATGCTGAATTTTTTCTTCGTTTTTTACCCGTTGATCAGTTCTGTTGCTATGTTCTGTTTCTATTTTTTTTTAACAAAAGTCGATTGTTTATTGTTGTTTTACTTGAATAACCATACTTGAGACCACAATTTTTTTATAAAAAAAAAAAACATTGCAATTGAGTAGTTAGATAGCTAGTTCTATTATGACCGATTCAGTTGGACCACAACTATTTTGTTATTATTATATTATTATAATTTGGTTGTTAGTTTATTAAATTTGGGTCACTTCCATTTAAAACTTGCACTGTTCTTCAAATTAATTTGAGTGGTGGGTTGTTTAACTTCATTAATTCACATGCTTATATATACACCCATTCTCTCCTATTCTTTATCACACACCATTTAAAGAAGAAATTACCTCTCCAAATTGTTCCGGTCCGGTGAGTCCCCTTGAAGCGTTTTCTATTTTTTTTTCTTTCTCCTTATGTTATGAATTCCTTTTATTGAAATTTCTTCTCAATTTGTTATACTTCACTGTTTCATGTGACGGTGGACTTCTTGTTTGATCTGTACCTTATCCATTTGTCTCTTCAACCCAATTGACAGTCAAGTTCTAATGGGAACATACATATGCCTCGGTCTTTTTAATATTTTTTTTGTTTGCTAGTCATAATCTTTCCTTAACTAATATAATTTTTTTTTTGTCAATGTAGGGTGGCAATTGATAGTTAACCAACCTACCCGTCCGATCGTCACTACATTACACGTAACTTATTTGTAATACCCTTTTCTGTTTTTTAAGTACATTATTCGTAGAACTTGATGTTTGACAAATGTATATGGTATATTGTTTGAATTGCTTATGTGTAATTCATGTGTCTAATTCATTCAGTTGCACCTTTGTTTAAACCATTTTGAAGAATAAAACAGTTTGAAGAATTAATGTTCATTTTCTTACGTATTTCATTATTAATCAATCAATTTGAATTGTACATTTTAGTTTATGACCTATGTTATACAATTTTCTTTTTTACTTTATATCAAACACATCTTCTCAAGATTAAGTATGTGTATTCAATATGCAAAAAAAAAAAAAAAAAAAAGATAAAAAAAGGTACCAATTTTAATCTCGAAGATTAATAGAAAAATAAATTTTTACTTTCAATTTATAATGTATAATTTATAATTAAAATCCAAAAGTATGACAAAAAATGGTACTTCAACTTAAATAATTTTGCCATGCGCTTTTTATATAATTGAAAACATTGTATAATTTATAATTAAAATTCAAAAGTTTGCAAAAAAAAGTGGCAATTCAACTCAAATAATTCTTCAATGTAGTTTTAGAATTGAAAACCAAACTTTTGTACTTTGCAAAAAAAGTTGGTACTTCAACTCAAATTCAATGTTGTTTTAAGTAAAAAAGTTGGTACTTCAACTCAAGTTCAATCTGGTTTTGTAATTAAAAACAAACGTTTTTAACTTTGCAAAACTTTTAGATTGAACTCAAATTCATTGTGGTTTTATAAATAAACACCAATGTTTCTTATTTTTAAAAATGTTGGGACTTAAACAATTTTCCATATCCTTTCCTATAAATAGAATGGACCATTTTCTACATTTTTCATATCTTCTCCTATAAAACAATTTTCCAAGTCCTAGTTTTAGAAAAATTTTATCAAGTAGTTTTGAAAATATAATTTATGATAAGTGGTAGTCAAGTAGCACATTACTCCCATCAACTATGGTTCTATATGATTAAGGGAATTGAAAATCTTTTCACAATTAAACTACATTGAGTTTTCAAATCCGAATTTAAATAACTTGTTTTGAACGAGATTATAATCGTATGTTTGTTTACGGGTTTGTTTGTTTGTTTACGTATTTGTTTGTTTATGTGTTGGGTTGTTTACTTATTCATTCGTTCATTTGTAATCAATATCTTTCTAAATAATAAATTGGGTGGGGTATAAGAAAAGATTGATTGCATAGGAAGATCGAATAGATAGAACCTCGAATAGATAGGAATACTTAAGTATGGCCGCTATCTTGTCAGGTCCATTGTTAGTTTAGTTAATCAATGGATGACATGGACATTCAACCTGACGAGCTAATTGCAATACTAACAGTTGTATGTGCGGCTACAATAGCAATGGTGAATACTATCACCACTTTGCTACAGTTGGATGACAATTAGGAGCGACCATCTCCACTTATTAGACATCAGATTCGACAGTTGAATTTCCTTCGTATGATCTACGAAGATGATCAAACGTGTCGTGAGAACACTCGTATGGATAGGCAAACGTTCATGATTCTGTGTTAGTTACTTAGGACGACGGGTGGGCTAAGGCCCACAAAATATGTAGATATGGAGGAAATGGTGGCTATCTTCTTGCACATAGTCGCATACGATATAAAAAATCGAGTGATGCGATGCCAATTTACAAGATCTGGCGACACAATTTCCAGGCACTTAATATTGTGCTGAATGCAATATTGAGACTGTACGACGTTCTATTGTGGAAACCAGAGCCATTCACTGAGAATTGTACAGATGACAGATGGCGTTGGTTTCAGGTACAACCGTTCTGTTGTTTTAATGGTATTGTTTTGGGGTTTTGGAAATTACCTTAAACTTATCATTGAAACAACGTTTCATCACAGAATTGCTTAGGTGCACTTGACAGAACCCATATAAAGGTAAATGTCAGTGCAACTGATCGACCACGCTATAGGACTAGAAAGGGCGAGATTGCAACGAATGTTCTTGCTGTATGCAATCAAAGTTGTCAGTTCATATTCGTTTTCGCTGGGGGAAGGATCAGCTGTTGACTCGAGGGTTCTGTGAGATGCAATGTCTAGGCCAATTGGAGTGAAAGTCCCAAGGGGTTAGTTTATAGATATCGGTATGCCTTCCATAAAGATAAAAAAGTACGACAAGTGATAACTTGGCCCAATTTCATAGGATACTACTATCTATGCGACGCCGGTTGTCCAAACGCCGAGGGATTTTTGGCTCCTTATTGGGGACAAAGATACCATTTGACTGAGTGGCGTGGAGGGAACTCGCCAACAAGCCCTAGGGAGCTTTTCAATATGAGACATTCATCTGCCCGGAATGTCATTGAGAGAGCGTTCGGGATGTTGAAAGGTTGATGGGCAATCCTCCGAGGAAAATCATACTACCCGGTTGATGTGCAGTGCAAGACCATACATGCATGTTGTCTCTTGCACAATTTAATAATTCGGGAAATGGGCCCAAATTCCTTACTCGACGAAGGAGATGGAAGTCAGAGGGACCAATTCCAACAGACACTGAGAATATTGAATTTGTGGAGACATCCGATGCATTCACTACATGGAGGGATGATCTCGCAAATCAAATGTGGGTTGAATGGAATGCAAACTAAGGACGCCCTTGGAAAATTGTGTGTAGTCCTTGTTTTTTTACCTTTTTTTAATGTATAAAGTATTTTGTTGGTGCCCGATGTGTACGTTTTATAATTTTTTGTATAACATTTGTGAATATTTCAATGTTATAGTGTGAATGGATTGATTCCTGTTATATACACTTGTAATGGGTAAATTGCCTTGCTCCCCACAATCTTTTCGCAATGTTATAGCCCTGTGTTAACAAGTTCAATTTTAGATGGAAGCATCCGGGTCACGCGCAAAAGCCGCAAAACATATTTGGACGGATGAGGAGGACATAATCCTCATGAAGTGTTTGGTCCAGTGTGTGCAGTCTGGACATTGGCAAGCTGATAATGGGACTTTCAGACCTGGATTCCTATCAAACATACTACGGATGATGCAGCAGAGGATACCGGGGTGTTTCGTACAAGTAAGCCCACATCTGGAGTTAAGGGTCATGACCTTGAAGAGACAGTATAGTGCGATCGCTGAAATGTTGGGCCCAGGCTATAGTAGGTTTGGTTGGAATGCGGAGCGCAAATGTATTGACTGTGAGGCGGAGATATTTGAAGTATGGGTCAAGGTAATTTCATTACTTGTTTTATTTATTTCTTCTTCTTTTAAATTTGTCTTGGCCATAACATAACACATTTCACCTTTAACAGCGTCATCCGAGTGCAAAAGGACTGCGCCATAAGTCATTTTCGTACTACGACGACTTGGCTATCGTATTCGGCAAAGATAGAGCCACAGGGAGTCATGCAACCACCACTGCAGAGGTCGGATCTGAACCTATTATGGAAGAGGAGAACGAGGACATCCTGAATAACCAGTCCTTAGACTTTGAGAACTTCTATGTTCTTGATCCACCTTTTGCCAACTCGCCCACGTCAGACTATTCCAACTACCCCCAGCGGTAGAGGGTTTGGGAGTAGCTTGCCATCAAGGAGTAAGAGGTCCCGAATTTCCTTGATTGGAGAGTACAATGAGGTGTTCGTGAGGGATTCCAACTTTTGACAAAGTCCATTGACAGCATTGCACAGTGGCCTGTCATGAACGAGGACCTAGCAAGGCATCATCGTCAAGAACTATACGCGTGCTGCAATCCATTCCTGGTCTGTCGATACAGAATGGCTTGACTGTTGCACGGTCATTGCTTGCAGATCCAATGCTGTTAGGCCACTTTGTGGACTGCCCACTGCAGTGGAAGTACGACTATTGCATGCAAGTCCTCGGGAGACCACGGGATCCAGCACCATGACTCTGCTTTTTCTCCCTTCAATTTGCAACCCAAGTTATGTTATGATTAATGAACCTTATCTTTCCATGATATTGTTTGTAATTTGAATTATGTGTAATTTTTTTTTCGAACTTTAATTTTCTATCGTAGTCCTTTTATTATATACTAATATTCTTTTACTCTTAATTCTAATATAGTGTGATAGTTGAAACAGACGTAGAAAAAAAAACAGTCAAAATAATACTTCAAGAAAAAGAAGTCAACATTGTAATATAGCATGATAGTTTGAAATAATACTTAAAAAGAAAAAAAATCAAAATTATAATATATTATGGTAGTTTAATTTTGTATAGTATGAACGGATAAAGTTCAAAATATATGATGGTTAAAACAGATGTAGAAAAAAAAGCAGTCAAAATAATATTTAAAAAGAAAAAAATTCAGAATTATAATATAGTATGATAGTTTAATTTTCTATGGTATGAACAGATAAAGTTTAAAATATATGATGCTTAAAACAGATGTAGAAAAAAAACAGTGAAAGTAATATTAAAAAAATAAAAACAGTCAAAATAATATTTAAAAAGAAAAAAATCAAAATTATAATATAGTATGATAGTTTAATTTTCTATAATATGAACAGATAAATTTCAACTTATATGATGCTTAAAACAGATGTAGAAAAAAAAAACAGCCAAAATAATATTAAAAAAAAAAACAAGTCAAACCTAACCCAACCCTGCAATCCAAACACTGTAATCAGATTCTCAACCAATCCCCAATCCAATCTTACACTCCAAACATCGTAATCAGATTCCCATGCATTTTGATTCCAAACAACAAAACTCATCGTAATCAGATTCCCAGTAATCCTGATTACAATCTGGCACCCCAAATGCCCCCTTAGGGGAGCCTAAGTATAAAATTGAGAGGGAGTCTCATATCTAAGGGGAACCTAGGTGTTTAGCAAGTTGAGCTCTACAAGAATTACTGTAGAAGTCGATACTTTGCAGATAAGTATTTTGTTATAAACACTGAACTATCTAATATTAGTGGATTATCTATTCTGGGCATGCTGTCCCCTAAACGAGGTGGTTATTGCCGAATTGGGTTACCAACTCTTATGTGCAATCACTCTTTTACTTGCTGATAAATTTGTGGGTTGTTATAAGTGATTGTTTGTGCTTTTTATTTAACATCCGTGTTTGAGTGACAAATCATCTAATAGCTTTTTTAAAATATGAGAAGAGAATTTCAATCCAAGGGTTGGATCGAAGAAAAAAAAATTATTTGAGTTAGAGAATACTTTCCTTTATTAATTCATAATTAAACAGTACAAAACGTGAGTACTAAAGAGTTTTGGTAGGCCATGATGATAAGATATCAAATAAAAACCCACCTACCATGCAAGCAATTTAAATTGTATTTTGGCTAAATAATTTACGTTTGAGCTTCTAAATGTTTGTTAAGTATTTTTCTTTCCCATTTAGTCTCATATTACTTTTTTTTTTTTAAAAAAAAGAATTAGTTTAGTCTTATATTACTAAAAAAAAATTAGTCTCATATATTTTAACAAGTTTCAATTATATATGTCGTACGTGAATGATAAATTTGTCTTCCTTTTAGTTGATAGAAATTTAGAAACTATTTTGTTAGAGTCATCCGAACCTCAAGTATATTTCAAGTCAAATAGATTAAAGTTGTTTTGACAAAACTTATAAATACCAAAATAAAATTGAAAAACTTGAAGTAAATAATGCGTGAAATTATCAAAAATGAGTTTAACTTAGAAATAATTAACATAATTTTTCTTTCTAAAGATTGAAGTTTAATCCTAGTATTCATCTAGTTAATTAGAAATAATAATAATAACGCGTATAGATAGATGGGGATGGTTGGTGGATTGTTTGAAAATTTGAATTCCAAACAGTGTTATTGGACAGGATTTTAAAATGTAATTAAAGTCAAGAGGAACCATGAATTAGAAATTAGGTCAATGTTTTCCAATCCATCTTGAAATTTCGAGACACATGCTGCGGAGCTAATCATGCCTAATTCTTTCAAACTTCAATTTCACGTGCCTTCTCGAACCTCCTTTGTATTCTTTCACCATTTTCATTATTTTAAATGGATTTATTTATTTATACTTTTCTGATCAATGTAAAACTTTAATCGTATTTTCAATAAAATATTATACCACTATTATTCTTAAATTAAAAGTAGAATTGGTTGGGTTGCTGTTCAAATTAATCTCATTCAAGTCGTTGGCTCTCCGGTGGAGGATGCGTTCAATCTAATACATAAGTAAATCCACATCAGTGTGTCGTCGAGTTGAACACACTTTGACGCTTAAGTTAGTGCATGAAGTATTTAGTTCAAGTAAGCACAAAAAATACTGCTTACTCCTTGATGTGGAGGAATAATGAGACTATTTATATAGTTCGTGTTGATCACTTGTTAAATTACCAATTGACCCAAAAACTTAAATTAATAAGTGGATAACACTCCCCTTATTGTGAGCTTAGAATATGTAGAATACACAATAAGTGAAAATTAATATTAATTAGAGAAGAAATGACATTCAAAGAGTTTGAACACAAGACCCTCCTGGACTACCCACTTTTATATCATGTTAAATCAACTATTGACATAAAAATTTAAATTAATAGGTGAAGATAGATTTAATTTTATATCACACTCTAACTTTGCCATTGATCAACTTGACTCAATTATTACCTTTTGGTGATAGGGAGTAGGTTCATTTAGGCAAATGGACTCGAGTCCAAGTTGGCTCTCATTTTATCCTTGAGGTTGAGATTTGCGTTTGGATTACCATCAACAAATTGTATTTATGATGTTATGTAGATGTGATATTTTGGTTGACTACTTATATTTAATTATTTTATAGTGATATATATATATATGAATTAGGGTTTGTAGAGTGTGTAGGATGGATTTGGAAGAGGTGGAATTTTGAAATTGAAATGAAAGAATGAGATGACGATAACGCAGCCAGCAAGTATATCCACTAAGTGACGAAAAGCATTGTCTAGTTTAGTTTGACCAAATTAATTATATGAATATTTGGTATTTTTTGGTGCCGTACACGACACAGCCAACTTTCATATATATGTATATTAATTCATGGATTCAGCCCAACTCCAAATGAAGCCCTCCCTCAGATAATTATGGATAATAATTACCAAATATTCTTCCCAGCTTCCTCCTCCTCCCATAATTCACTGCCAACTACGCCCATGGATCATCAGTTCCAAGAAGAAAGTAGTGTGAAAAAAACAAGTAGTGGATCTATGAAATCGGAGAAGAAGATAAGAAAAGGGAGATTTGCGTTTGAAACCAGGAGCCAAGTTGATGTGCTTGACGATGGCTATCGCTGGAGAAAATATGGTCAAAAGGCTGTTAAGAACGACAAGTTTCCCAGGTTTATTATTTATTCTTCCTTTATGTTTTGTTCTCCAAATTCTACACTCTACACTGTTAACGTACTTAAAGGAATCTAAATTTAATGAGATATCTTCAAAATATAAAAGTATGATTAAATTAAAAAAGGCTTCAAAGAATTTGATAATTATTATCTATATCAAAGGGTAGCCTAACCATATAGAAACTCCAAAGTTAAGTGTGTTTGGAACATGTTAAAAGGATGTAAATTTTTTTGCTAAGTTGGAGAGATGCGAGAAAATATCGAACTCATCAAATGTCAAATTTGAATTTCCAATTTTGGGCATCAAGCGTTACAATTGTTTAACATAATATCATAATATTGCTTTTGAAATTGATTAAAATTAAATAGGTTGTAGTGTAGTGAATTTTGTGAGCTAGGTTGTAGTGGAGTGAATTTTGTGGTTATGCTCACATTATTGAAATATATAACTAAATTTAGTGGTTTTACATGTATGAAATCAAGATGTTTTGTGTTCAAATTCTAATATTATGTTCTCTTCAATTAATATCATTTAGGACAAGAAATTTAAGTCTCTTAATTGAAGATATATGTCTTAATCAGTTGAACTATATTTAAGTTGATACTTCATTTTAAGCTTTTGGAGATATTGAATATAAACCATCGGGAATGCTTAATCGATCAAGTTATGGATGTTGTAGGAGCTACTACAAGTGTTCACATCAAGGATGCAAAGTGAAGAAGCAAATTCAACGGCTTACAAATGATGAAGGAGTGGTATTAACAACCTACGAAGGAGTTCATTCCCATCCCATCGAAACCCCTCAAGATAACTTTCAACATATCTTGACTCACATGCAAATTTACCCTTCTTCCTTTTGAAACCTCTATTTCATTTTAATTTCTTTTTTGCTTTTTTCACATTACACTTTTCAATTTTTATTATCAACTTCAATACCCTCATTTCTTTGTCTATATAATAAGCCCTTTGCTTTAGTATTTTAAATACACATTTCCATTTTTGTATTGTTTATTATGGAATAATGGTTTTAAATGACAAAAATGCTAAAAATATTTTGAGATACAGCAAAATGTCATCATCTATCACTAATAAATAGTAATAGATGATAGTAGTCTAATAGTGATATTATGTTGTATTTGTAAATATTTTGACTCATTTTACTATATTTAAAAACAACTCTTTATTATACTTAATACTCAATTTTTAAGTGCATGTGTGACTCCTTATCTTCATTCTTGATAAAAAGAAAATTTTATCTCAATATGAGTAATTAAAAAGATAATACCCCTCCAAAGAATAATGACAGAAAACTCGTTCATTAGGAATAGTAGTTCTTCCTAAAAAACAATACTTTGATAATTATAATTAGCATATTTTATATTTTTTTTTTCTATTTTCCCTATAATTATTGAAATTAAAAGAAAGGTGGTTAGTAATGTGTATAAAGGAAATTTATTAATATTATTGGAAACTTTTAGATAAGAGCATTGTCAACTATAATCTAAGGTTACATCAATCCTAATACAGATCTCCTGTTGAAAAAAAAAAGAAAAAAGAGTAATGTAATTCAATTTTTTTAAACAAAAATGCATGTGAAGGGACAAATTTTAATTGTATAACTATATGGACTACGCAACGCAATTGTAATTAATTAATATCTAAGTATTTTTTTAGATAAATATTAAAAAAAATATTTACAATTAATAGCAAAATATACAATCAATGCGATAAACACAGATAGACGGTAAAATTTTGTAAATATTTAAGTTCTTTTTGCTATATTTGCAAAGAGCTCTAAATATTATTATATAAAGAGTAATACTTGAAATCAGCCACCTCTCATCGATCTCCGCCGCTCATCGGGATTTCTCTGGCTTTGATTCTCATCGGAACAAACACACTTCTGATTGGATTCCTGTTGATGCCTCTTCTTCTCGCCTTCCTCCTCCTGTTCCTTCCCCAACCTCTTATTTTTCTCCAATTTTGGTCGCTCCATCATCCTCTGCCTCTCCCCTGTTTCCGCCGGTGAGTGAATGAATTCCTGTGTTTCTTCATTTAAATCCTATTCTAGGTAGAGATTAATCAGATTTTGTAGCTAATTTCTTTGCAGTTGCTGCTGAATTCCGGCGCCAAACTTAGGGTTGCTCAACATTCCGGAGGTTTACTTCCTTCTTACCATTTTGTTTTCGTTTTATTATTGTAGTGGAAATTGTTTACGCCACCTTTACTGTCTAATCGAAATGTATACGTAAAAACTGGGCTTTAGTTAATTAGTTTGGTTGTCGCGTTCTATAATCATAACGAGACTTATGATTTGTGAAGTCTGCGACATCATTTTGGTTTTAAAAAATAAGAAATTGCATTAAATCACTAATATTATATACGACTATTGCATGATCCACAATTAAAAGGGTATTATATTTAATTAATATATATAGTTAGATTAAAATTTTTTTAAAAAAAATATCATGTAATGTGATGATAAAAATCAAAATTTGAATGAGTACTTATTAGATATAGGTTATTTGAATGCTCTAACAAAATTTGAACCTTGTTAAAAACAACTTCTTTTAGATATGGAAGAAGTGAGTTCTTTTAGATCTAGAAGAGCTACCGAAAGATAACAATTAAACTTTTTGGAAGAAAAAGGAAAGAAAACATGTTACTATTAACAAAATTGAAAAAAAAAAAAAAAAAAA
>QLSR01000286.1:42827-59590 GCA_031780015.1 Citrullus colocynthis
AAAAAAAAAAAAAAAAAAACTTGAATGTTACTACAGAATCTTAAAAAAAAAAAAAAAAGTTAAAAGCAAAAAATTTGAGGTGAATAGGTTAACATTTTTTTTTTTTTTTAAATTAAGAAAAGAGAGGAGATAGTTGATGAGAATGAGAGGTTTAAATTTAGCTATTTGCAGAGAAAGTTTGGATTTCAAATCATATTTTGATTTTATTTTCATGTGATATAGAGATAAAATGTGTGTTTTTCTTTCCATCTTAACGCGACCTTGAGATTTTAGAGATTTTATAGAGAAGATGAGAGTTTTTTTTTCTTTTTTCTTTTTTAATAAAATATTCTCTTTCCTTTTATTTAATGAGAATTCGAGAATTTAAAAATAGAATGTGATTTTTTTTATAAAAAAAATCCACTTTTAGAGATAAAATATGTTTTTTTTTTCCTTGTTTTAACGTGAATGTATAACAATATGGGGAAAATTTTTTATTTAATGATTTTAATATAAAATTATATTATATAATTCTATAACCATCCTCTAAAGGGACAAACCGGAAAATCAAAAGTTTGTCCCCATGGTCCTTTTAGATATAATAGAAGATACATATTGTAAGTGAAATATCCCTAAAGTGTAATTGTATTATAATAATCTTATTAATGATCATTTTACATGGTTGGCACAAAAAATATATAACAAAGGCCACATTCTTTGACCCAGTTTTATGATACAAAAAAAACTATATATGATATGGGCCAACATATGATCAAGTCCACTTATACAAAAAATATTACATAAACGTCCATCCAAATATTCCATCTGATAGATATGTTCGACAACTTCCTTCTGCTTCCCAAACTCCAAACTCCAGTTCATCTTTTTGCCATGATAAAAGTTTTTGTTTGGATTAATTTGGAAATAAATGGTTTTCACAAAGTCACTTTTGATAAAATTGTGCAAAATAATAACACTCGTGCATCCTGTAACCCTTTCTCAAAAGTATTTTATATACAAGTTTATTTGGTTTGTGTATATGCTAAACGTGTTTTTATTAATGTTAAATTACTACAAAGAGCGACTATAAAATAATATAAACTAATAAAAAAAGGGAATTCACTAACGGAATTTACATACTTTTGTGTTAACAAAGGTGTTTTTATAGACGTTTTTGCGTGTCAACTTAAATATTATAAACATTTATTGACGTTTTATAAACTTCAATAAATATATTTTTAAATTGATAGCTATTTTTAAGCTCTAAATTAAGGTTTTATCGACGCTTTTATGTTACAAGCATCAACAAAATTAAACCCAAATTTGTAGTAGGAACGGTTTAAAATAATGGTTGTTGGAGTTGGTTTTCAACAATAGAGCACTAATACAAATCTGGGCTTTAGTGTTAGTTGAAAACTAACATAATAGGAGTGCAATGTCGATTGCTAACCGACATTGAAGATGGTGTTATTAAAGGTCTTCAATGTCAGTTGTCTTTAAGGTCGGTCTTCAACCGATATTAAAGACATTAAGAACAACCGACATCAAACACCTTAATTGAAGGAAATTGAATCCTGACGAAAGTATGTGATCATGTTCTTTAGAGTAATTATTCTCTTAAGGAGTGTGTTCTATGAAGCCTCCCAAAGGCGTTATCCTAATCCTTAGACTCTGCATAGATTTTAAATCAAATATTTAATAATATCCAATATTAATAAATATCTACCCAAATAATATCTCATATTAAATAGTTTAAAATATTTAAATCTTATTTAAATATTTATTTTATGCATAATTTTTGATTTGGATCTCAGATCCAAATTAAATAATTAATTATTTGAATCCAATTCAAATCAATTAATTAATTTTTCCTTTATTTATTTTCTGCAGAATCTTTAATTTTGATCTCATCCAAATTAAATAATTAATTTTTTGAATCCAATTCAAATTAATTAATTAATTCTCCCTCTATTTATTTATATGAATTTTTATCCAAATAAATAAATTATTTATATGGATATAGACCAATAATAGCAAATTAGTCCTAACACTAGTTGGATCAAATTACCATTTTACCATTGGGTTACTTCTACATCCTTTAAGTACTAGTGCTCATCTAATGAACAACCTATTTATGGTCCAACCATTAAACCGAAACCCCCCTCGGGCTAGTGAGAGGGTAGAGCCCTTTGTTCAAGTCCCGGAGACACCACTTAAGAGAACACTTATCAACTTACCCTAAAAATGGAAATAAATGAATTCCATCTTGTATAATTATGTCCTCAGCTCCCCACTCGATCATATCCCCAAGATGGTAGGCATATTGAGTCGGCAAACGACCACTCTCACCCATACAAATCAAAGGACAATCTCTTGTGGACAAGAGTTGATAATATACTCAGGATTAAGACTAAGTTGCCTAGGTCATCCTATTGAAATAGAACCTAACTAGTCAATGGAGTTACATCTAGTGATTACTATTTCGTGATCCGGTCTTATGCAAACTCATTGAATAGGATACCCCACTTGCAAGTCACCTACATGAACGCATTAGATCATTGCGTTTGTATCAAATACAAAATGGGTCTTATCCATAGTATCACCAGGATATTGTACCCAACCTTATCCCTATACTATAGACCCTTTAGACTGTATCTTTAACATTGATCTCCATATGTCCCCACATATAGTTCAAGACTCATACAACAGCTTAGGATGTTAGTTTATTAGATTTAGGGTTATTAAGACAAAATAAACAAAAACAATCAATAATGCTTACTGAAGTAACACATCAATAACTCTTTATTAATGATTTAATTACGGTTAAATTATTATATTTACAGTCAACGAGTTTTAGGGCATAAAACCCAACATTAATAATATCTTCTTCAATGTCAGTTGTCTACCAATAAATCTCTGTTTTTGTGACAGGCAATGCCTATCATAGTTTTGTTATTGAATTTTTTTTTAAAAAAAATTGGTTGCTCATGCAAATCAATAATATTTCTCTTTTATCTGTATATGCACAAAATAAATTTTTAATTGCTTTTGTATATACAACTCAACTTTCAACAACCGCAAAAATTAACTAATTCACAATAAAGAAAGTGATAAATTGTTTAACTAACTTATCAACAAGTTACATTGACTACTTAGGATTTATTTTTATTTAGTGTATTTTTAATTAGTATTTTCTTCCTTTTTATGTATTTTTCCTTTCTTCATTTATTTCCTTAGTTGAGTCTTGCTGGAGTCTATTTATTTATAATGTATTCTGAATTCAAGCAATTATTCAATACAACATACAAATTACAATATGGTATCAGAGCTTTCTTGTTTTTAGGGTTTTATCAGCTGCCATAGTCTGTCCAATCTCTGCCTCCGTCATTCGTCATTGATGGAGGCAAATTCGCACATAGATTCACCGCCCATATTCATTTCCAATTCGCAACCCATGTCTATTTTTGCTTCGTCATACGCACAAATCTGAAGCCCTCCCTACTTACACACGAATCGCCCCCACATTTGGCTCGGTTTAGTTGATTTGGTTCACCTATTTAATTATTTATGTTGTTTAGTTTTTGTTTTTCATTTATGAGTTTCATCCTCTATTCTGTTTTTAGACCTTTCGGAGTCTCTACCCTGTTTTTTGTTCTATTTTCAAATCTGCATTAGTGGATCTCTATCCGTTTTCAGATCGATCATTCGTGGGTTTTAGATCTCTATGTAGATCTCTATTTTCAGGCCAAAAAATCTTCGTGGGCCTCTTGTTTCCAACCCAAAAGTTTTCTATGGGTTCTGACTTAGATCTTTTATGAGGATCTCAGTTTCCAGCCCATAAGTTTTTCGTGGTCTCTATTTCCAGCCCACATTTGTTGTGGTTTGATTTGGAAGTTTTCTTCACAAACTCAAGTTGTCAAACCACCTTAAGTTTGAGGGAGGGTGTTAAAGTAAATTAGATTTATTCTTAATTAGTTTATTCCTAATTAGTATTTTTCTTTATTGTTTTCTTCCTTTTTACGTATTTTTCCTTTCTTGATTTATTTCCTTAGTTGAGTCTATTTATTTGCATTTCTATTGTATTCAGAATTCAAACAATTATTCAATACAATATACAAATTACAATAATAATAATAGTAATCACAATCATAATATGTATATGTGTGTGTGTGTCATTTTCTTCTTGGCAATAAATTGAAGTTTTGAAAGTGATTCAATGAACTAAATGTAGATGTCACACAAGACATCCTAACATAGCCAGACACAAAAATAAAGAAGCAAATAGTAAATCAAGAATAAACACACAAGAGTTGGTAACCTAGTTCGGTGAAAATCACCAATGTCTAGAAGGCAATGTGCCCAGAAAAGATAATTTAATAGTATGTAAAAGTTAAGCAATTACAACATTATATTTATCTGTATATAACATCAATTATAGTGACATATGTAGAGTCTAACTTAGCTAATCACTTAGGCTCTCCCTAGATGTGAGACTCCCTCACTTGTACTTAGGCTCTCCTAAGTATATGAATATTAGTGGTGCAACACTTAGGCTCCCCCTAAGTGTGAGACTTCCTCTTACTTGAAGTTATCTTTCCTTCTTCTTGTGAACTCCCTTCACATGAGAACTTAGGCTCCCCTTAAGTTTTGAGAATCCCTTCTCGAATAGATTTGTCTTAAGCTCCCCCTAAGACCAAACAACTTAGCAGTACTGAAACTTTCTTGTAAGAATACTATGAAGAACAAACCGCCACTTATAGAAACTCAGATGGTCTTCTTCTGAAGGAACAATAAACAAAACTCCTGATCAATTTACAAATAGATAATGTAATCGAAGCAACAACCCTAGCAAACCAACTTCATGGGCTTAAAATAACACAGTGGAAAAGAGAAAAATATTCTCACAAATCAATCGGCAAGGCACTAAAAAGAAAAACATCCCAAAAAAAAAATTGCAAAATAATTTAAATAAGTAAGAAAATATTTTGCAAAATCAACAACTTGAATGACAACTTCTAAGACAAGTCCCCATCGGACATGGAGACATATTCTGAGACAACCACAAAACTGGCCAAGAAGCAAGCACCAAGAGTTTTAAACAAATATATATAATCAATATCACAAAATTAACATAAGTGATAACAGTGCAAAGTCAAGATTTGTTAAGAACCCAAGTCTTGAATACATGAATAAATATAACCACATTATTAAAAAATTGACAACTCACATTATTACCATATGTTGGTGGGTCCTTTATAAACTTGACCTTTGACCTTCTTCTTCTGGTATGGTCTAGCTTTTCGAGTCAATTTTTGTGAAAGATTATCACATTGTTGTAATGTCAAGACTACCACAATTTGATGCTTAAGTTAGGGGTGTTCGCAGTTCGATCTTGGGCTAAAACCGAATCGAATCGTTTAAATCGGTTTAGAAATTATATGAAACCGAACCGAATCGCATGTTCGGTTCAAACCAAACTGAACCGAACTACATAAATCGGTTTAGAAATTATATGAAACCGAACCGAACCGCATGTCCGATCAATCAATTTATACAATACCTTTAGGCGCGCCGCGGGAGAGAGATGGAGAGAGATAAAGACGTCGAAACAAGGGACTTGGCGATGGCAGGGAATTGTGCTCGACGAGAGATTGAAGTTGAAGGGTCGAGAAACTGTAGAGTGATTGAAGTTGAAGGGGAACTGTGGTGAACTCTGAAGCGTGAAGAAGAAGGGTCGAAAAACTGAAAGAAAAAATAAAAGGAAAACCTAGAACTAGAAGCAACAAGGCGAGCCGGCGTCGGGCGTGGGCCTAAAGGAAAAAGCCAAAAGGATTTAGGAAAAATAAAAAGAAAAAGAAAAAAAAGGAAAAAATAAAAATAAAATGCGGTTCGGTTTGATTTTGGCTTCAGTTTCACAACTATAAACTGAACCGAACCGTATGAAAAACGGTTTCAACATTGTAGTAACCGAACCGAACCACATACAATTGGTTTCGGTTCGGCTTCAAATGCGGTTCGATTTTGGTGGTTTGAATGAACACCCCTAGCTTAAGTTGGTAAAAGGAGTGTATAATTCATCTAAGCACACAAAAATAAGGTCAATATCTGTTGGAGACTACTACTCTCTCCTTTTAGGGTCGTCGAACGGGGCTATTTATATTTCCCTTTCTTTGACAATCACTTGTGGTTATGTCAGGGTAGTTTACAATGCTCGAGACTGCAAGGCACTAAATTGAGCACAACTCAACTATTTTCCAATTGGTATATATTTACTAGCTTGACTAATCAACTCCAAACTCAAGACGCTGATTTTTCCTTTGGAATGTCATTCACCCATGTTGCCCTCCAAGTTTTCCTGGGATTTGGACTTGCCTCTGGGCTCTTAGTTGAGCCAACTCTTAACATCATCTTTTAGTTAATTAACAGTTAACTTTTTTTTTTTTTTTTTATAAGTATGATAGATGTGAGATGTGTACATTTGAAATTTAAATTTTATGAGGGATTATAGATCCATTATAGTTGAAATATGCTTTGACAATTAACCATCAACATAACTTAGTAGTTTAAGGTTTAGTTTGAAATTGTTGTTGCTCTTAAAATAATTGTTGATAGTTGTGCTTTTTGAAAAATCAACTATGAGAAGAACTAAATTAATGTTTGGTAAAGTTTAATTTTAAATAAAAAAATAGTTACGATATTTAGTAAATTAATATTAAATTTGTGTAATATAGTTATATGAATAAAAAGCAAATTATCATTTCAATTACTTTTTTATATTATATTGAAATTATAATTTATTATAATATATAATGATTTTACAAAAGGTTTTTTTAAAAAAAATTATTATAAGAAATTGAACCAATTAAAATTTTGGAAATAAAGGTGAGAAAATAATGAAACTTTAAGTTCTAATTTAGGTTTAAAAAGATATCCTCATTGATTTATACAGCAAACAATGAATAAAATTACCCAATGTTGTCAATGATTCCAACAATTAAGTCAAATGGAGAAACGGAAAGTAATTTATAAAAACTAGAATTTAGGAATAATATATCAATTCACATAGGATAGGTATAAGATAGATTTTATTTATTAAAATATAATTTAACGTCCCTACGGTAATTATTTAATTATTTAATTTTTAGTTTTTAGAAATTAAGCTATTATAAACATCTTTTTCACTCTATTATTATTATTATTATTTTAGCTATTTTGTATCAATGTTCGTTTCTTTAGACTAAGAGAATAGTTGTTAAAAATTTATTTTCTAATATACTTAAGAAATTCAACTCTTTTATTCATAAGAAATTGAAAAAAAATAAACTTAATTTTTTTTTAAAAAAAAGAATTATTTAGGACGTAAATTATTTTCATTATATCAATTTAGGGAATTAATTAATATGTTTATATTGAAGGAAGGAACATTTTCTACTCTTAAAATGTAATGGTTCCACTACCTTTTTTTCCCCTCTTTTCCAGTGTGTCAGCATACCATAATCTTGTACGTCATCTCATATACCTAAGTTTTTTTTTTTTTTTTTTTTTTTTTTTTTTTCTTTTTTTTTTTTTTTTTCTCTCTCTCTCTCTCTCTCTCTCTCTCGAAGAAATATATATAACATCTTAAATATTCAAAATCTATCACACACACATATATTGAAAATTCTTGAAATTTTATGTCTCACAGTTTAAAGAATAATCCATTACAACTCTAAAATTGTATCATTCAATCATACCATTCTAAAGATCGACCGTGCAATAAAACTTGAAAAAAAAAAAGATATAAGAAAACAAAAATATGTGTAAAAGTTGGGTGAAATTCTTTATTGTTGGAGATCAGAGGGATGTTTCTATACTGTGTTAGATTGAGTTTTCTTAAAATCAAAATATGTAAATAATTAATTAATGGATCGTATAATGAACTAAAATATTTAAAAATATAACAAAATACAATGATAGATAGATAGTGATATATGATAATAGTCTATTAGAGTCTATTACTATCTATTACAAATAGATAATGATATTTTGCTATATTTAAAAATATTTCTAATACTTGTAATTAATTAAAATAATTACTCTTAATTAATTCTGTATATTCCATCAAACTATTTTTAAAATGATATTATTCTTGGAATACTTTAGAACATTTACATGTTAAATTGTTAGACGAACAAAAACTGTGTTCCTCTACTCGTATATATTCCAATTTGATCGTTCCACGACTTATGTGTACTGCATATTCCAATTTATTTTCATCTGATGTGGCGGTCCATTATCCAAATCTAACCATTTTTTTTAAAAAAATAAAACTTCTTTTTTTGAAATCTAAAAAAATTAAACTTACTTTCATTTCTTTCTTACTATAATTTGTATCTTCATTTCTTTCTTACTATAATTTGTATCTTTCTAAAATAGTTGAAGTCGCGGTGAAACATCAAAACCAAAAAAAGTTTTTAAAAACTGCTTTCTCATTAATTTTTAAAATTTAGCTTAGTTTTTGAAAATATTAGTAAGAAGTAAATATCAAAGCAAGAAATTTTGAAATTGGAATAATGTTTATAGACTTAATTTTAAAAAAATAAAAAATAAAAAAAATTACATGATTACCAAACGAGTCCATTGGTATGTAAAGATTATATTCTTAGTTATTTGTGTATTGTACTATATGTTTGTCCACTTAAATATATTCTTAGTATAATGCTAACATAAATTTTGTGTTATATCCTAGTAAGGGTCCACGCGAGTCATAGAACTGAGTTCATCAATTAGTAGTAATCTAGGGAATTTCCCTTTTTCATAGGTTCATTTTGGTGCTAAGTTGCCACTTTCAGCTCATAATGCTCTCTTCTTGACTTTGTCATTTCTATTTGCGATAGATGTCAATTATATCCTTTGATCTAAAATGTCTCTCATAACACATTCTAAGACATATTTAGGGTCAGATGTTCATGCACATCAAAGGTGGTCGTGCAGAACAGTTGCCAATGTGATGTACTTGTACAAGATCTTTGATTAACCTAAAATTTGTCGTACTCACATATATCATTTATATGCATCTAACTCCAAATTAGTAGCTTGTCAATGCTCTATTAATGCAACCTTGACTTATGACGCTTATAGTTCCACTGATGATATAATATTCACTTTCAATCCTGTTTGCACCTTAGTTAGGCTTCTTCAAAGACCTCTTCTTGGTTCTTTAGGTGAACGTGCACTATCCTCCTTAGTCATATTATGACACTTTCTCAATCTTTGACATGACATAAATGAGTGTTACTTGGCATGTCGTTACCACTCATCTACTTTGTGGGAGTCCACAACCTATTTTCTGATCTTCTAGTATATAAGGTTGTGACATTTCAACCTAAAGCCATTTTAGCATAGTAATTATCATCCATAAGAAAGTTATGATTGGTGCATGTTTATGTAACATCCTAGTGATTCTCATCTGTGGGAAATTGGAATAACTGCATCATATTCCTACTAAGCTTCTCATGATGGTATATGGTAATCACGAACATTGTTTGGTAGAAGTTAGAGCATCATAGTTAAATAATGCAAAATTCATTCCTTAATCAAGTATTGTTTGGTTGCATGTTCCTCACAAACATCCAAGACTGTCTGGTTGAATATTTGTGAATAACAATTTTACAAGAGTAAAATATGTTTGAAAACCATGTTGTTGGGTGAGAATCAATATAATCATATCAATTATAAACTTAATTTAAATTAGAATCTTAATTAAAAAAAATATATAGAAAAGGAAATAAAGGGGAGGAAAGGGAGAAGGAAAGTTGAATCTTAAGCATTGGGAAAAAAAAAAAAAAAAAAAAAAAAACTTGAAAGCATATTGGGACAATTCTTGTTCAAGGGTATTTAATCAAGATGCCAAGAAATAGTTTATTGCCACATTTAAACTTCAAATCAAGAAAAATTACAACCTCTTTTCCATCAGAAACAAGCAAGAATAAGAATAGATACTATAAACTTTGGATTAATTAGCACTCTAATTTTTATTAGGGGTGTATGAATATAATCCCACTTGAAAGTTGATCAAGCCTTATCATAAAAGACCATTCTTTCGGCACAAAGGCAACTATTTTGCCTTGTTAGGAAGGGAAAATGAAGAGAGCTAACAGGTGGAACAAGGTCTCTGTCTAAGAGACTGGATTCTCCACAACATAAACAAATATTATTAATCAAGACATTCAATCTAATCATTTATTTGGCCTAACAATCATAAAACCCATTAATCTTTATAAAATTCATGAAAAAGAAAAATGCCATTAACTCTATATTGGGTCTCTTAAGTATAAAAGACTAAGGGTCTCCATCCATATCTTACCAATATAACTTTTTAAGAACATTAATCTTTGAATATTATGCTCCTAGATATTTGTTTTTTCCTCTTGGTGGGTCACCACTAGAATACAGTGAAAATTCTCTCATATCCATCTTCTCTTTGTTAATGAATCACATGATATTTAAAATATCACTTGCTCCTTCACATATAAATAGGCCATTCCCCACTAGGGAAAAAACACACATTGAGAAGAGAGAAAAAAAGAAAAAGAAAAAAAAAGAAAAAAAAAAAGAAATTTGCACAAGAACCAAACAAGGATGGATTCAAGATGTAGAGCAAGAGGCCTTGTGAAGGGCATGTTGGGTCCTCTCCATGGGGAAGCTATGGCTGGCAGCAGAAAGACGACGACAAGCACGTCAAACGCTTCTTCGTGTTCGAGTCATGTTTCGTTTATGGTTCATCACCAAGAAAGGGCGATGATGGCTCCATTGAACCATCGAGCGGTTCATGATCAAACCATGAATAATGTTCATGAGGCGAACTTTTGGAACCTTTACGGCGTCGGTGTGGATGAACATATCGATCGGAAGGCCGCCATGTACATATCATCAGTGCAAGAACGCTTTAAACTTGAGGGCTTAATCAATTGATATATGAGGCAAAAGGGATCAGCAATGAAATTACTGTCTTCATTGGTTGCAAGTGTTTGTAAATACTAATAATTTTCATCTGTCTTAACGATGCTAAAAATGATTAATAGAAATGTATAAAATATAGCTACGTACTTTACACCTTGAAGGATTGTTTAATCTATTCAAGATATTAAATATGTTTGAGTTAAGAATCTGAAACCATAGACTCAATTATTGACACTTTATTCTGCTGCCTTTTTTCTTTTCTTCAAAAGAGATTTAATTAAGTGGCAACTGCAAGAGTAACCATCAATGTGGAATCAGATAGATTAAATATTAACTTCCAAGACTGATTGACCAATGTGGAATCATTTGATTCTGTTGTTACATTTTTTTTTTTATTTTTCTGAGTTTCTTTTATGGAGATTAATGTTTTTCTCTTAGTTTTCTTTGGAAGAACACGTAGTGGCAAGAAAGATTTAAAGATCATATATCTATTACTTAGTGTTCTTAGTGTGGAGTTCGGAGGTACAACGTTTGTTTTGTTGTGTTCTGTACGGGACAAACCAGAGAATATTTACTTCACTGGTGAGTGATACAAAGAAATACAGTACACCCAGCAAATGACTTAAATCTCCCTAAGAGAGATATTCGCGCTTCAACCTAATTGTTTATGCAGTAATTTTCCAACAGATTCGATCTGATATTTATATAAATGTACATCAGCAAAGTTTGAAGGTTAAAATAGAACTTTATATGGTTACTTGGCACTGTGAGAAAGAATGTAGAACAATAATTGACTCCCATTGAAGCCCAACTAACGTGAATTGTTCTATTTGAACATGATGAAATATGAAACTTGGTTGAGAATATAGGATTGTGATAAGGGAAAGAGAAGTTTAAAAAGAACAGAGAGGCAGTAAGAATAAAAACTAGAGGATGTAAAGAAAACAGAGAGAAGAGAGAAGGTTAAAGAAAGAAGAAAAAAGGGGGGATTTTGGTTTTAGCCACTGGAAATGTGAACCCCAATGGCGATGACAAAGATAGTAATGAGGCCAAAGTAGATGATGGTGTGGACGAAGACGGAGATGGCGCTGGTTTGCAGATTGACGAACTCCACAACTCTGTTTTTGCCGGGCAGCTGAAACAGAACTCCGGGGCTCAGAACTACGAACAGTATTACAGCTATTAGAACAGGCCCCCAATCCCCCATTTTCCAAACCCAGCTTTGATTTGATGTTAATGGAGATTTGGAATCGAGAGGTTTATGTATAAATAAATATGAAATGGGAATTCTTGGCCGTTTCGGTTTATCTGCTAAACCAAACGACAATTACTTACTGCCGCTTCGATACTCACGAGCTCCGTTGAGAGTGATGGGGATTGTCTCCTTCAGGCCGCCGGCACGGCGGTTTAGACTCAGCCTCAGACCACTCCAAATTTTCTCATGGAATTTGTTTGCTTTTGAATTCAGCTTTCACCTTTGTCATATATGGTCAAGGATGAAAAGATGGATCTCCATCTCTATATCCATAAAAATAGTTAATTCATAAATATTTTTCTAAATATAAAAATTATTTAAGTCCATAATTCAGTTATTTTTAGTCTAGATTAGATTAGAGTGAACTTACTTCTTTGAAATATATTCTATTTCTTAAACGTGACTCATCTCTTATCTTCACAATTGTGTTTTACTTAAAATATATTATTTTTATCTTCAAACTAATCTATTCATCTTGATATTTGTATTTATATTTACATGGAGATCAACAAATGCAATTTATTTTATGCTTTGTGTACTAAAGATATCGAGGTATTATTTAGTTCAGTAACAATTAAACCAAAAGTATTAGTAGATATAGTAGAGTGCGAAAGATTTTTGCAAATAAAGCAAAATTTAGATTCAGCTCTCTGAATCTACAGGTGATAAATTATATCATTGATAGGAGTTTATTAGTGATAGAATACTATCAGCGATAGAGTTTATCACTAACAGATTTTGTTAAATATTTACAATTCTTTAAAAATGTTGTTATACACCGGAGGTGTTTGACTCACTAACATGAGTTGGATTGAGTTTGGTTCGTCAACTTTAAATGTTGGTGGTAAACCCAACTTTTCTTTCCTCAGATGTTTTTAGGAGTTGTTTGGGGAGTGAAAATGGGTTGGGATTGGAAGGGTTTGGGTTTGAAAGCCCACATTTTGTTTGATTGTAAGTAGGGAATGGTTTGTAATCCATCCCACCTTGCATTCCTAGCTGTTTCACTTCCCACCGTTTTCCATTCCTTGGTTTCCATCTCACTTTGCATTCCCACTAGTTTGTAATCGAGTTTCCCATTTCTCACGATTTTACAGACTCTTCTCTCTCTCTTATTTTTATCTTCTCCTCTCCCCATGCTTTCTCCTTCTTCCATCTTCTTCCTCTTTGAAACCCTAATCAATGCTCTGATTTTCACCATGAATGTTAATTCGATCTTCGTCTTCCTCTCTAATATTGCGTTCATCTCTATCTCTGAAACCCTAATCTATGGAATCTCTAACGCAAAGAGAGCGTCGAAGTTCTCTCTTGTCGCTCCAACAACCAAAAATTACATCTCTTACCACCATCAAAAGCTTGGTAGGAGGGGGTCTTCTGACAGTTAGAAGCTTGGTAGGAGATGACTCTTTCCCACATACAGGTTAGTCGCTTTCCTTTGAGGCCGATAATAATGATTCTTTTTTCATCTATGTGATTTCCATCCTTATTTTTACTAGTTCTAATATGCTTTTGTTTTGCATATTTTTCATACCTGTTCTGATTTGGTCTTGGTTTGATGGTTTTGATTTCATCTAAATTTTCTTCTATTGCATGTTTCGAATCAATTCTTCTTTTGGTTTTGATTTGCATTCTTCAGATACATTTTTCTTTGGTACTGATTGCTTTGATTGCCTCGGATCTAACCTTCGGTACTAGTTGCTTCGGTCTCTGCTTGGTTGATGGTCAAGAATCTTTTTCTGAACTTTTTTAAATAATTGATTTTTATTATACATTTCTTTTCTTCTTCTTAGTTTTGGATTTGTGTTCCTATTCTATTATGCAATCTGTTTTTCAATACATTTTTTTCCAGCATGCTCTATTCTATTATAAATATGTTTTCCATTACTCTCTTCTTTCTTTGTTAAATTGTTTTCCTTTGAATAAGTTTTATGATGAATTTATCCTTTGATTTGATTCTATACCTGAGGCTTCCTTATACTTGATTTTAGAAAGTGTTGTGTTTATTCAATTATTTTTTTTAGCATATTTGTTGTAAGGACCAAATCAAAATTTCATGCTTGAGGCTTATTATTTTGAGTTTTATTTTGTTTCCAACTATATCTATATTGTGATTATGGATGGTGTGATGACTTAGTTTGATTACACAAAAACTAGTGCATGGTCAACTTAATTAAGGTACGGATGTTCTATCCTTTGTATTTTATTATATTTGCAATGAATAATGTTCTTATTATTCCAATTCCTAACATTGTAGGTTGGGAAGTTTGTGGCATACCACTAGTTTTCACGTAACACATAATTTATTTGTACTTCTTATGATATATTTTTTTCATATCTTTTTTAAGGTTCTTTTGTCTGTAATAGACATTTTTAGAAATACTTTTTGGAAATTATATTTAGGTTATTCATGACTTCATACTCCCTCTATAATTGCGATTATGTCTAAATGCTTTTTTTATTAATAAAAAAAAAATATGGAATTATTAGTTGATTTTTTAGAAAATCATTACTTGGATTTTTTTCAATTACTTATTTGTGTAAATCTTTGTTGTACATCTTTTAAATTTAGATCATATGGTAATAGTAAATGGAAGAGTTTGATGGAAAACATAAAGGTAGTTTATTTAAACAATCATCTAAACAAATATTTTGATTGGAAATGTAAAACAACAATTTCATTTAAATAGCAACTTCGTCTAAAAAAACAAAAAATTATTTAAAAAAAAGCAAATTTGCAAGTTTATTTTTAAAAAACAATAAATTATTTTTTACCAAAGCCATTAAAAAAATCGGTTGATGAAAACAACTAGCAAGTTTATTTAAAAAAAAAGAAATATTTAACTAAATATTGACAAAAAAAAAAAAAAGTAAGTTCATTTTTTTAAAAAATTAAAATATCATTAAAAAGAAATAGAAGCTGAATTTTAGAAAAAAAAAAAAGGAGTAATTCACACTTAGGTCTTTCGCTTATAAACATCTATTTTTTTTTAATTATATTTTATTTTTTTAAAAAATTAAAATATCATTAAAAAGAAATAGAAGCTGAATTTTAGAAAAAAAAAAAAGGAGTAATTCACACTTAGGTCTTTCGCTTATAAACATCTATTTTTTTTTAATTATATTTTATTTTTTTAAAAAATTAAAATATCATTAAAAAGAAATAGAAGCTGAATTTTAGAAAAAAAAAAAAGGAGTAATTCACACTTAGGTAGTATGTTGCATTTTAAAATCCATGATCAACTCTGGTAACAACCACCTCTGACGACCAACATTGACGTTCACCTTAGGCAACCAACTCCAATAAAGACCACTTCTAATGATCAACTTTGGTAATGATCACGTATGAAAACCAACTTGGACGATCATCTCGAGCGATGAACTCTGACCACCAACTCAACCGATCATATACTAAAAGGAAAAAAAAAAAACAAAAACAAAAACAAAATTTGACTGACAAAAGTGTTTTTAAATACAAATTTGAAATGATTTATTTATAGTGTGTGATTGTCATCTTTCATAGTAATTTGACTTTGATAGATCGATTGAGAATGATTTAGTCATTCTTATAGACCTACTTGTTACATACATCTAGAAGACCAACTACTTCTAAATAGTTCCACCATCATCTAGGAAGGGGTATTATTTGCGTCTATTTGGTAGGATTGGCTAGCTCGACTATCTTAATGAATAGTATCGTTTTGTATGCATGAAATTAACCTATTGTTTCACGACCGTTAAAGTTGTTGTAGAATTATATAAATAATAGTATTTTGTCTACATTAAGGGCAATAGTCACCTGAAGAACATTGTAATACTTATTTTTATTTATTGAGTTAACATCTCAAATGAGTATTATAAATTTGAGAAAGTGTGTGCAGTTGAAGGATGGGACAAAAAATTTAAAAAAAAAAACTCATAAAAATGCATATTTTTTAAGATTACAAAAACCTGCATTAGATACCCAACTCAATACTGCATCGTAAATCAACTATACTTTGTACCTTAAACATAAATAATCATTACCAACACACCATAATTTTTGTTCTCAAGATGTTACCCATCCACATTGCAATTACCCTAATTTTTTTCTTATTGTTGATGTTGAATCAACTAGATGATTTATTGATGGATTATGATATGCCAAATGTCATATGGGTCTTACAATCCCTCCACCCTTCTATTTTCTTTTTCTTTCAAAATAATCTAACATTAAAATATTATTTTGATCAATGTAATTTTAGATTGGTTAGATTTGTGTGTTTGTTTTAAATGTAATTTTAAGTAATCTATATTTAATCAATATATTTTCAATAAATTTTTAAAATAATTTCTACATTTAATTTATGTTCATTCTTAAAAATATTATTTGATTTCTATTAATCTTTCCTCTATAAAGTTTGTAAACATATTCACATGGTGTATTTTCATGCATGAAAAATATTATTTAATCAATTTTGATAAAAATGGATTCAAAAGGATTAAATTCAGTTTAATTTAATTTTTCTTTCTAAAGAAACAAAAACTTTATTGAGATAAAAAAAAAATTAAATAATACACAAAGCATAAAAAAAAAAAAAAAAAAAAAAAAAAA
>QLSR01000286.1:59803-77132 GCA_031780015.1 Citrullus colocynthis
AAAAAAAAAAAAAAAAAAAAAAAAAAAAAAATTAAGCCCACAAAAAAGAGAGAATCAATCTAAAAGAAGGGACTTCAACTATATAAAATAGAACCTATAAAGCAATTACAAATGGGCTTCGAAATCGAAGTGTGAAGAAAAACATGATATCTAACAAGGGACCAAACCTCAAAAGAGTCCCTCTCTAACCTTCTAAACATCTCGTCGTTCCATTCTCCCATAACCCAAAGAATAGCACACTCCAACCATCCATAAAAAACTCCACTTCTCTCAAAAGGGCAAATGGAGGAGGAACTCCCCAATCATAACACTAGTAATCTTATGTTGAGCATACGAGAACCCAAACGTCTAAAAGAAAAAATTCCAAGCTGCTCTTGCAAACCCATAATGCCAGAGAATATGATTCAAATCTTTCTCTCCATTCTAACAAAGAATACAACAAAACGAACCAACAAGTGAGTATTAACTTCCTCGCAAGTCAATCATCATGTTTGTACGATCCTATAAAATACTTCACCTTCCTTGGGATCTTAATCCTCCAAAGCGCCGAAAAGATCAACTAAATTTAAGATTTACTGAAAGTACAAAATTAAATTTAAACATTTAAAAGTATCTCAACAAAAGTTGATTGAAACTCAAATTACCAAAATAGTATTTTCACCCAATTATATATATATATATATATATATATTCCTTTTTAGGAATGGATTGCAAATTGAAATTTTTGATGGAGAAAGACAGTAGATTGCTTCCCTTTATTTGAACAACAATACTGTCTTCCTTATGATAATTAAGAGAAAGAAGCGCTGTGAGAGAGAGAAAGAGAGAGAGAGAGAGAGAAATACTTTTTCCAAAAAAAGAAAAAATTCAAAATTTTAAAGATGGTAAATAGAATTATTCCTGCTCATCAGTTTATAGAAGTGTCATTCATTTTTTAAAGAGGTAGAGGTTACAGCATCCTTCCATTCAACAATCTTGAGAATATATTGACTACAATACAACCACAATTGCTAATAATTGACCAACTATTTTGTTATCTAACACTTGTTATTTAGTTGCTATTTTCACAATATTTAATTATTTAAATCATTGTTAGTCATCCTTTTTCTTCAAAGAAAGTCTTCTCTTTTCAAAATCCTAAAATTGGCTGCTCCTGCCAGTATATATTACATATTTTTTACTTCTTTTTTTCCTCTACATTCTCAATCAACAAGTATAAAATATAAAGATAATTTTCAATTAACAAATTCTCGGTATTTCAAATTGGGGGGCTTTTCTTAAAAAGGTGATTGTCCCATACAAACAAAACAGAGGCAAAAAAGGAAAATACATATATATATATATATGAAAAGAGAGGAAAAGAGGGAGAAAAGAAATTTTGTCTAAGTTTGATCAACGGTCCATTCAGAAATTGATTTCTGGTCCAATTTAATTGAAAATTTAATACTATGTTCATAACAAGACTCGTACACTTTCAAAACCTATCTAATAAGTTCTTAAATTTTTTACTTTATGTCTAATAGATCATTCACTTATTCTTCTTTTTTCAAAAAAAAAATTCACAAATGTTTGTTTTATTCTTTATTTGATCGATTCCTATTCACACTTTAGAGGAGATGACTGATCTTTGATTGCCTACAGAGGTGAAGAAAAGAATAGGCCAAATTTCAAAAAAATCAAAAGCGATGCAAGAGATAAAGATATTATGCAACCACAAAATATTCTCTTTATTACCCAATCAAATTGAGTGAAGTCCAATCAGCCTGCTGAAATCATACTCATACTTGCATCATGGTATAATGAATTCCTCAAACTTTAATCATCTTTATGACAAGACAATTCTTCTAAGCTTTTGCTGTAAAGAAAACAATGAAACAACAAAGCATTCTCAATACTCTAAGCCTAATAAACTCACCTTTACACTTGCACACATCTATGTTATTCTTTAAACAAAAGGCTCCACCTTCATCACACATCCCTAAAGCAAGAAAAAAAAAAAGAGCTCTTTCATTGGACAACTATTGAAATTCATATGAAGGAAAATCTAAATCCTTTTCTTTCCATGTTCATAAAGCAGATCCACTTCCATCAACCCATCACATACCTTTCCCTTGCTTATAAACCATTTTCTTCTTTGTCCCCAAGTTTGGCATCCCTTCAAACTCCTTCTTCATTAAGCAAATCAACACACTCATTCACTCCTTATAATCCCTCCTTTACTTTCAGGTACTTCCAACCTTGAATTCTCTCTTTCACTGATCCTATTCAGAGGGATTCCACTTGTTCAAATTCAAAACACATCTCCTCTTGTGGATAGAGATGAGTGCAGACTGGGGACCGGTTGTAGTGGCGGTGGCGCTGTTCATTCTCCTGTCGCCGGGGCTGCTTTTTCAGTTGCCGGCGAGAATCAGGGTGGTGGAGTTTGGGAATATGAACACCAGTGGGATTGCCATTTTGGTACACGCCATCATATTCTTCTGCATACTCACCATATTGATCATTGCAATTGGTATTCACATACACGTTTAGCAATTTGATCATCTGCTTTGCTACCTTCTGCAAATGAATTGCTTCGTTTTTTTACTTTTTCCCTTTTCACTAGGATTTTAGCATACTTCTCTGCTTATTTTGCTCCATATTTCTTGTTTTCTTCTTCCCTTTCAACAATAACTTACTATATTGTAATCTGTCTAAATGTAACCTATAATTTCCATTCTTTTTGGGGGTTAATAAGAAAGGTGAAGTTCTATAAACACTCTCACGGTACTTCTACTTCCTTGAATATCTTGAGCAGAATTCTCCTCTATTTTCTTACTAATCGATAATATCCTTCTAGTACCTTGCTTTCACATCACTATGAAACAAACCAAATTTATGCCAATTTTTGCCCAGATTATCCGCTCTAAGACTATCTTGTACTTGAGATACGTGAAATTTATGAAATCGAAGAATAGAGGGAAAGAAAAAGAAACTTTTCGATGAGAAAGAGTAGCTACAGAGCTCAATATTCGATGTAATTAGATCTATACTAGCAATGGAGGGAGAGGCGAATGTAAAAACCAAATTAACATACAAAATGCCTTTTATCTCTTCCGAGTGTCCGACTACACAAATAACAAATACAGACAGATCAAACAAGATCCGGTTGAATATGAAATACAACACACAAGGCGGCACAAACATGAGCAGCTTCAGTAGGTAAGAATCTCGAATGAAAAGGGAAGAGAGACGAGAAGAAGAGGTTACCGGATCAGCCAGTGTAGATATGGATATGGAGAGCGAGAATGAAGACAGCATAGAGAATGAAGAAGATGAGCGTGTGTATAGCGACAGCCTTGCCGTTGGTTTTCATGCTCCCGAACTCAAACTGCCGATTATTCCCCGGAAACTGGAAGAGAAGCCCTGGAGAGAGCAGTACGAATAGTACAACTCCGATCACCACCGGTGCCCAATCCGACATACTTTCACAGATATCGTAATTCACAAAAAGATAGATAAAGAGAGAAATGAAAAGAGAAACTGAAAGTAGCAGAAATGTAAAGGGATTTGGTCTGTGGAAAAAAAGAGAGTAAAAAATGGCTTTGCGGTAACGCGAAGAAGAAGAAGAAGAAGAAGAAGGGAATTGGAATTCAGCAGAGTTCACTTTAATTTTTTTTTTTTTTTTCTTTTCTTTTTTCTTTTATTATTATTATTATTTTCCGTATCGATAGGAAAAATAACGCTTTGGTTCAGGATTCGAAAATTATGGGAATCCGAGAAGTTGTTGTTAATTACGAGATTGACACTAGTTAGTGGTGATGGTTAGTGAGTGGTTGTGTGCGGGCGGTAGCAGATTATTACATTTGTAATTTTGAATTGGAGGCATTAAATGAAGTGATAAATGGGCCCAGAGGCCCATATTTTGGTGAAGAAGTGGGCCAGAAGGTGGATGGCCCACGGAATTGGCGGGTTGGTCACGGTCGGCGGCAGAATAAGCGGGAAGGAAAAAAGGATGGTCCTGAAATAATGGTGGATTTATGTGCAATGTGCTCTTGCTTTCTTAATCCATTTTTTGACCATTAATTGCTTTAAAATTTGTGCCGTCCACCTCTGGGGTCCTCTTAAGTTCTAATATTTTAATTTTTGGCTGTTCCAAGTTTTACAAAAGTAACCTTGTCAGATCTTTAACTTTATTCAATAATAATTTAGTTTTTATACTTTCGAATTTGAAGAGACTAGACTATTATAGTATATTCCATATTTGAAATGCCAACAACTATTATGATTCACAATTAACCACAATATTACTGTTTGAAATTTTTCTTCGCTATAGTGTTTACAATTCTTACCTATCATCACCTTTCTCACTTTGCTACAGTATTTTTTACTACTTCTTACATAAACTAAAATAGTTTACACTTCAAACACATGGTATTACAACCTACATACTATTATAACCCATAGACTATAATAACCACAAACTATGATGACCAACTTATCGCCCCAAATGCTCCCTAAACTATAACAAGTAATAATTCGGTCCCTATAATTTGGGATGTATAATAATTTGGTTCGTGAAAAGTATTAGTATGATTTAATAAAATTTATTATGCATGTAGATTGAATCAAATTTATTTATAAAATCATGAAGGCCAAGTGATTATGTATTAAAAGTTGAGACTTGATTATGTTAAAAAAATATATATATTTCAAAATAGGGACTAGAGTTAAGGAGAGAAAGCCAATAAAAGAAAAAGTTAAAATGTTTGAGAGGACTAAAAATATAATTAGAATAATTTAAAGGAAAAGAGAGGGTGAGAATGAGAATAGAAAAGAAGAGAAAATATTTTGGTAAGATTGTTGTTGTTGGGTGGAATAGAGAAGTGTGTCCAACATAATTGGGGGGTCACAAAATAGGGCATATAAGAAATAAACATTGGTGAAGTATGTTTTGTATAATGGTGTGGAGGAGAAGGATAGATATTGGTTAAAGTGGAGGACATAATAATGCAACGTAGGGGTGGGGGGCACGTGTCATGGGTTTGTAGGGAAATTCTTATTCTTCCACCAATTCCGAAGAAACTTTATTTAGGGGAATATATATATATATATATATATATATATATATATAAAGTGTGTTGTGTTTTTGTGGGAAGAGTTGTTAGAAGAGAAGAGAAGAGAAGAGAAGAGAAGAGAATAGAAGAGAAGAATATGAATGATTTGGCAGCTCCATTGATTGCATCAATATTGTTTGCTTTTCTATCACCAGGGATGATAATTCAGATGCCGGGAACAGAAAGACCACTTGAGTTCATGAACTTGAAGACCAGTTTTGCTTCTATTTTTGTTCATGCTGTTGTGTTTCTTCTCCTTCTTATTTTGTTCCTTGTCATGCTCAACCTCCATATTTACATCTAACTAACTCCCTCCTTCTTCTTCTTCTCCATCTCATGTAATCTCTCTCTCTCTCTCTCTCTCAAGTTTTCTCTCAATATTTTTTCGGTTAAGTTACAAGGTTAATTAGTTCTTAAAACTTTGAAGTTATGTCTATTTAGTGCTCTATTTACTTTTAATTTTGTATTTAATTAATTTTTGAGTTTTTTTTTTTTTTTTTTTAAGAAAAGATTTGAATTTTATTTCACACACTAAACTGGTTTAGTGTTTAATGCATATGTAAATTTTAAAAAATTCAAATGTATTTTAGAAACACAAAATTTTAAAGGTAATTATTTTAAATGAAAAAATTGTTGCAAATATTTACAAACATAGCAAAATGTCACTCTCTAATAGATAACAATAGACATTGATAAACATCTGTTAGTGTCTAATTAGTGTCTATCACTAATAAATTGTGATAGATTATAATAGTTTATCGGTGTTTATCAGTAATTGACATGATATTTTACTATATTTGTAAATACCTTAGCAATATATTTGAAAACAGTCCAAGTTTTAAGGACTAAATTTGTAACTCAACCATTAATTATTTTAGTTAGATTACAAATTTAGTTCCGAAACTTTTGGATATGTGTTCTTCCTAGCCTTTAACTTTACCTTTAAAGAGTATTCAATAAATTCACAAACTCTGCTCCTTTAAAATATTATTTTAAAATGACTGGACACGAAATTAAAAAAAATTTAGAAATATATTAAAAAGTTTAAAATTTAACTAAAACCGGGTAAATATTTTTTAAAGTTTCGAAATGCAAAAATTGGGAGTCTAAATTCAAAGTTGAGTTTCATTTCGTTGATTCCATATGCTTTTAGGGTGGTATTTAATTACACCGACCCGGTGAGAACGTAGTTGACCCATTTAAGTCCATTATTAATTGGAAGAACAAAGTCATAGATTCGTGATGTTTCTAGTAAATATGATTCCCTTTCTTAGAAGATAAGGCCATGATGTTGTTGTTAAATAAGATTCCATCTACCTAACGGATGAATGTCGATTCTACATACATCCAACCAACCAAAATAAATATAACTTTTTGTGTAACTCAAATTCTTTTAATTTTTTTGCCAACGCCAACAACATTAGTAGCACTAAACACTTTAGGGCACATTTATTAGTCGTATTAAAATTTATTAATTTTAGTTTGGTAGTACCACTCAAATATCCAATCATTCCACATCAAATTTTATAATGAACTCGTGATTAGAACAATATGGATGATTCTATTTATTCTATTAGTTGAAAAGTTTAAATTAGAATGTTTGAGGGCCATTTTGTAACTATACGGTTTTTCCCTCATAGTTTTTATTTTACCGAGTAAAAGAATTGGATTCATAATGCAAATGTTGTTCAATTTGTTAGAAGAAAGTAGATAACAAATCGAAAAACCTATATAGGCGATGACGATGTTTGTAGAAGCAATCTCAAAAATTGAAAATCAAATAATTACCAATCAAGAATTACCACATTTACCAAATCATAATAAAAATTTGTATAATCGTAGAAGAATTCCATGATGGATTAATTATAAATGAATTCGAATCACAAATGTAATTAGATTGTTTTTTTTGTCGCATTGATTCGGAATTATGAATTTTGTCAGATTTGCTATTTACCATAATCGTTATCTTTACCTATGAAGATCGGAGGGTAGCGGCAATGATGATAATAAAAAAAAAAAAAAAAAAACTTCTTTCGAATGGTAATTGATAGGTTTATTATTATAATTAATTTGGGTCCATTCCTTTATGGTTCTAAAATGTTTAGTGGAATAGTTGAGATTGATGGAGATGAGGAATCAAATTCCTGAAAAACAGAGAAGAAAGTTGAGAGAATGAATCTGTGGCAATTCCTGATATTGGAAGATTAGGGAAAGAGATTTAAGAAATAAAAGGAAAGTATATAGTTAAGTAAGAAAATGAAGATGAAAGAGAAGCAAAGAGAAGAACAGGATTAGATAGGAGAGAGAGTAAGAAATTAAGAAAAGAAGATAAGAGAATGGATGTAAAATTAGGAGCCCATATAAACATGAACACCAACAGCCAACAAGAAGATACAAATTAAGGCAAAATAGAGAATGGAATGAACCAGAATAGAGACTCCACTGGTCTGAAAATTCCCAAATTCGACGAACCGGTTCTTGCCTGGCATCTGAACCAGCAACCCAGGAGTTAGAAGAACGAAGAGCACAACCGCCACGAAAACCGGACCCCAATCCGCCATTGTTATTGTGGGTGAAGGAAATTATGAGGAAGATGAATTAAGCATTGGAAGGTGTTATAGCGGTGAAGAAAAGGACAAAGGAATGGTGGAGGGATGACTTGGAAAGCTGAAGCTTAGTGAATCAAGTTATTCAGATTCACATGTTTTTCTTTTAGTGGCTTCCTAATTCTGTTGCCTCTTTACACCATTTCTCTTTAATTTCTTCATAATTCATTTGCTTACCTACCACCATCAATTTTCATGTTATATATTCTTGACAATTTTGCATGAATGATCCTAACGTCAAACTATTCGATATAGATTTAAAGTAATTATGCTAACAGAGTATACTATTATATAATGAGTTGGAATTCATAATTAAATTAATATTGAATTTGGAACAAGTTCAAAGCTTTTATACATGTTATATAGATTAAGAATTATTTAATACATAAGAAAAGAGAATGGTTAAATTAAGAGTTATTTAATATATGAAATAAAAGCTGAAACATAAAATGAATATTATCTTTAATTCTACTTTTCTCTTATTTTCACACCTCATCACAACTTTACATTCAATTCAACATTTTTTTTTTCTCTTATCCATCTAAATTCCTATCTTTCACACTAACTTTTTGATTATCTCTCCAGTTGAGCAATTATTTTAAAATAATTATCAAGGGTTAGAAACTATTCTAAAGTTTATGAAATTATCCTAAATTATAACTAAAAATTGAATCTAAAAAATTTTGAAATCCTAATTGTTTTACAAACTTTTTTGTACAATATTATCCTTATCATTTCAAACAATACCTAAATCATTCTAATATCCATTTTAATTATTCAATTAATGTTTCAGCCACCGAGAAGATTTTTTTTTGTTCAAATATGGCTTCCTCTCTTTCCCCTTTTTTTTCCTCTTTGTTAAAATATAATCCACACACCACTCTCTCCCTCAATTCTGTATCTATTATTATCAAAAATAAAAATGCATTTAAAATACATTAAGATTCAAAATAACTCCCTTCTCTCTCCTTCTCTCTCGTAGACCCTCTCATTTCTCCATTCTCTCAACCACAACGAATGAAAGAATGAGAAAAAAAATTAAAGGTTTTTTTTTTTTTTAAAAAAAAAAAAAAAGAAAGAAAGAAAAAGAAAAAGAATCTTAACCATGATCATTTTATAAATTCCTAATTTATTGTTCAATCACACCCTCGTTTAATTAGTAAATCTCTTAATCGTATTTATTCTATTCCACTATTTTCTCCTCTCAAACTATCTCTATTCTCAACTATTTTTGTATCTCTCTTCAATTCCAAATTCTCTCTTCCACTTATCCATAAATTTCAACTTAACATATTAACTTTTCATTGTCACTCAACCTAATCAAATGAACTCTTAATATTAAACATGTTTGAATATCAAAGGTTTCTTAATTTTTCAATAATCTAATTCTAAATTTTTTGTCTTCATATTAATTTATTATTTATCATGAAATGCCATGAGTTTTAGAATTATAAGAGTGTTTCTAACCATCTTTACTCCTAACACTACATAAAAAGCTCTCCTAAAGTATTTTATACGCATTGTGAGGTTGTAATGTTTGAAAAAAAAAAAAAAAAAACATATTACTTTATACGTTGAATTATATTATTGTAAAGTATAAACAATCTACTATTTTATGTTAAAATAGAATATAAATAATATTAATCTAATAAAATAAAATGGAAATGTCACATGCCAGGCACGTGTTAAACTAGTTAAAGACTAAAATTGCATATAAAAGGATGGAAAAATGATACCTAATTTTGTTTGAAGAGATTTGTGGTAGTAAAGCATATAAATTGTTGTAAGTTCGAACAGTTACAAATGTTAAAATACATTAATCAAATTGTTATGAACTTAAATAAAATTGGTAAACATTGTGAAAATATGTAAATACTTCTTAGAGTGTATTTGAAATATATTATTCAAGTGTTCAATTTTAAAGATGGATCATTTTTAAAAAAAAAATACAAGTATTTGACAACCACTAAAATATAGCAAAACAAAGATTCCCTTTCTTTCTTCTTATAAAAATGTTCAAATAAAATGAGTTTTTGAAAACATTTACTTTTCAAGTTAATCCAAATCAACCCTTAACCTTAACCTGGGTAGGGTGTTCAAGTGGTGTTGCTCCTCGTAAAGTGATGATATGTGTGAAGTAGAGGCTGTCATAAGAATTGGGCTTGGGCCATTGGACAGTGACGGGCCTTTATGGGTTCATGAGGATGGTGTTGGCCCTCAAAATTGTTCCTCAGCTCATTTTCAATTAAGTAAATATCACCATTTTAGTATTACTAATAATGAATCACGTTGTCTATAATAATAATACTAATAAATCACGGGTAATGTACGTGTTTACTAATTTTATAGTGTAAAGATTATATGGATGGTGCATTGATTTAATGTGTCACCACTTACAACCAAAAATTATAGTTCATCAATACAAAATTATACATCTATAAAAAATTATAGTTCATCAATACAAAATTATACATCTATTGTCTTAATATCTCTCAATGGATACCTCAACTTGAAGAGTCATGCCTTAAAAGTTGATAGATAAAATAGAAGGAAAACAAAGATTCTTCAATAGCCGCATTTTTATATAAATGCACCGAAACATGCATATGAAATTGATGGTTTTATGAAATTTTAAAGAAAAATATAGCACGACAAAGATTCCCCTTCATTGTTCAATTTATAAGATATAGTGGAAATTGAGATTTATTATAAAATATTGTAAATTAGATGTAATATAGAAGTTTATGCTTAGTGTTCAAAGACCAAGTGTCACACTCCCATTATCTCATGTGTTCACCATGTGCCATATAACTTATCTATGCTTAGTGTCCAAATGTGTCACATTCTAGTTGCTAAAACTACTATAAATAGAGGTCATTTGTGCATTTCATAGAGGTGTGCACATTGGTGAGAAATTCGAAAATATTGGAGAAAATTTGGAGAAATTTTTCTATTTTCATATTTATTATTTTATTTTATTTATTTTAATAATATAATTTCTTGGTATTTGTGTTCTCATTGTGGTCGTTTTGCTCTTCAATTTTACAACACGTTATCAGCAAGAACTCTAGTTGTTTTCCCCACTAAAGGTAGGTTCTAAAGGCATGTCATTTTTCTTTTCATTATAGTTAGTAAATTAAATGTTCTTTTGCATGTCTAGTATATGTTAAATTTCTAATATAAATACAATTTTTTTGTTATAGTGTCACCATGACAAATCTCACGAAACTAAAATTTGTAGCCCTTATCATTAATGGTAATAATTATTTGTCATGAGTGCTTCATACTGAAATACATTTGGATGTTATGAACCTGGGGGAAACACTTAAATAAGGGAATATGACATCTAGTTAGGAAAAAGCAAAAGCTATGATTTTCCTTCGTCATCATCTCCACGAGGGATTGAAGACGGAATATCTAACAGTAAAAGATCCTCGTATAAATATTGTGGAAGAATTTGAGAGAGAGGTATGATCACTTGAAAACAGTTATTCTTCCTAAACCTCTTTATAAATGGATGCATATGAGGCTCCAAGATTTTAAATTAGTAAGTGATTAGAATTCTGCATTATTTAAAATCAATTCAAAATTGTTATTATGCAGAGAGAAAATTACTGATGCAGATATGTTAGAGAAGATATTTTCTACATTTCATGTCTCGAATATGCTTCTACAGCAGCAATATCGAGAGAAATGTTTTAAACAGTATTCTGAACTAATTTCATGTCTTCTCGTGGCCGAACAAAATAACGAGCTATTAATGAAGAACCTCGAATCTCAACCAACTAGAACAACAACAACACCATTCCTTGAAGTGAATGTTGTGAATTTTAATAATCGTGATTGGGGTCATGGTCGTGACCGTGGTAGAGGAAGAAATAATTATTATTTTCGTGGTCATCCAAATTTCAAAAGAACCACACAAAATGATGATCATGAAGAAAAGGCTCCACAAGATAAGAATTCAAAAGGTGATTAGCATAAATGGTTCCAATGCGAAATGACTAGGCATTGGTCCCATGTTTGTCGTACATCAAAACATTTAGTTGACCTTGATCAAGTTTTACTGAAGGAAAAAGGAAAAAATGTAAAAGCAAATTTTGCATACCAAGATAATGATATATTTGACCTATCCAATATGACAAATTTGGATGTAGCGAACTTCTTTGAATCTCCTAAAGAAAAAATCAGCACTAGTGATGTCATAGTAAGTGTTTCCTTTGATTTTGAGAATATTTAGAATTAATATTGTTTACTTTGTTTATGTATCTTTCGCGTTTTTTTTATATTAAACTTCTGTATTTCAAACTTTGTTTATCTTATTGTAATTACATTGTTTAAATGAACAATCATGAACAATTTTCATATGCCGAGTGACTCTGAAATGAGCATGAGCAATGAAGATTTATGTCTGGCAGACTGTGCAACTACACATACAATACTAGTAGAAAATATTTTTCCAAACTGACGATGTTGGAAGCAAAAGTCAAACAATATCAAGTTTTGCAAACCTAATTGAAGGTTCTGGAAAAGCAAATATTATTTTGCCTAAAAGAACAAAATTTACAATTAACAATGCATTGTTCTTTAATCAATCAAAGAGAAATTTATTAAGTTTTAAAGATATACATTGTAAGGGTTATCATATTGAGACTAATAGAAAGAATGAGATAAAATATCTTTATACTATATTTACCATCTCACATACAAAAACGTATACTAAAAAATCTACTTGCTTGATTTGCTGGATTATATTATACTCATATACAAGTAATTGAAACATATATAACAATGAACTTGAAGTTCATGAATTCTAGATATATTTACAATTTGGCATGACCAATTGAGGCATTCAAGGTCTATAATGATGATGAGAGAATTATTGAAAATTCAAATGGACACCCATTAAAGAGCTAGAAGATTCTTCAATCTATTGAATTATCATGTGATTGCTTTCAAGCAAGTTAATACTTAGACGATCACCAGCTAAAGTGGAAACTAAATCACCTGCAGTTTTAGAATGACTTCATGGTGATATATGTTGACCTATTAACCCACCAAGTGGATCATTTAGATATTTTATGGTATTAATAAACGCATCCAATAGATGGTCACACATGTGCTTATTATCAAGTCGAAACATTATATTTGCAAGATAATTTGCTCAGATAATTAAGGTAAGAGCACAATTTCTGATTATAAAATTAAAATTATTCGTCTTGATAATGTTGGTGAATTTACATCCCAAGCATTTGATAATTATTGTATGTCAATGGAGATACGTGTTGAAAATTCTATAGCTCATGTTCATACACAAAATGATTTAGCATAATCATTTATAAAATGTTTGCAATTATTTGCCAGACTATTGCTTATGAGAGCCAGCTTTCTATATCTGTATGAGGTCATGCTATTTTGCATGCAATGTCACTTGTACGCATTAGGCCAGTAGCTTGTCATAAGTACTTGCTATTACAACTAGCTTATGGCTATGGGCCAAATATTTCTCATCTGAGAATTTTTGGATGTGTAGTATATGCTTCAATTGCCCCACCACAACATACTAAAATGGGTCCTCAAAGAAGGTTAGGAATATATGTTGGTTTTGATTTTCCATCAATTATTAGATATCTTGAACCTCTAACGGGTGATGAATTTATTTGCACAATTTGCTCATTTTCATTTTAATTGAACAAATTTTCCAACATTAGGGGGAGGAATTAAGAAGTTGAAAACATGGAATGCATCGTTATTGTCTCATTTAGATCCCCATACATATCCATGTGAACTTGAAGTTCAAAAAATAATTCATTTGGAAAATATAGCAAATCAATTACCAAATGCATTTATAGATGCTAAGAAAATAACTATGTCGTATACACCAGCTGCAAATGCTCTATTGAAAATTGATATCTCGATACAGCAAGTTGTCACTAATGAGTCTAGAACATGTCAGAAGCGTGGTAGACCAACGGGTTCTAAGGATAAAAATCCTCGAAAAAGAAAAATAGTCAATAGTAAAAAAAGACTTGGTTAAGGATGTAAATACTCCGTAGAACAATTCTTGACATGACTAATGAAGAAGGTGAAATACCTAATGATAATAACGAAATTTTAATAAACTATGTCATGATAGGAAAAAGATGGAACCAAAATAATGTAGTTATTGGCAACATTTTTTTATATAATGTTGCTCTTGATATATGAAAATGAGGATTCTAAACCAAAATCTGTTGAAAAATGTTGACATAGAAAAGATTGATTTCAGTGGAAAGAAGCAACGACGCAAAATTAAACTCACTTTCAAAATGTCAAGTTTTTGGATTAGTAGTCCGAACACCAGAAGGTATCAAACTTGTAGGATACAAATGGGTATTTGTGAGAAAAAAAATGAAAATAATGAGGTCTTAAGATATATAGCAAGAATAGTTGCACAATGTTCACAAAGACATTGATTATGAGGAGATGTATTCTCCAGTGGTGGATGCAATTACATTAAGATATTTAATTGGTCTGATTATGTATGAAAGTCTGGACATGCATCTAATGGATATAGTCAAAACATATTTATATGTATCTCTTGATAAAGACATTTATATGAGAATCTCATAATGATTTAAAATACCTAAAACATATAAATCAAGTTTTCGATAACTATATTCAATAAAATTAAAGAAATCACTATATGGATTGAAACAATTAGAACGAATTTGGTACAATCGCTTGAGTGAATATTTGTTGAAAGAAGAATACCAAAATAATTCAATATGTTCATGTTTTTTTTATACATAAATTATAGTCGTGATTTGCTATTATCACTGTATATGTTGATGACTTAGATATAATTAGAACTTCTGAAGAGGTTTCAAAGGCAATAGAATATCTTCAAAAAGGAATTTGAGATGAAAGATCTCAAAAAGACAAAATTTTGCCTTGGTTTACAAATTGAGCATTTAGTAGATGAAATATTTGTTATCAGTTAACTTATACAGGAAAATTTTTTAAAATATTATATATGGATAAAGTACATCCATTAAACATTCCAATGGAAGTTCGTTCACTGGATGTGAAGAAAAATATATCCGACCTCAAGATAATAATGAAATACTTCTAGGTCTTGAAATACCATATCTTAGTGCAATTTGTGCACTTATATATCTTGCAAATAATACAATACCAGATATTGCATTTTTTAGTAAATTTGCTAGGTAGATACAATTTTTTTCCAACAAAAGGCCATTGGAGTGGAATTAAGCATACACTCCGTTATCTCCAAAGAACAACTGATATGAGTTTGTTTTATTCAAACAAATCAAAATTTGATTTAGTTGGTTATGCAGATTATGGATATTTATTTGATTCACACAAATCTGGATCTCAAACAGTTTATCTGTGGAGGAACTACTATACTTGGTGATATGTGGAACAAATCATAACAACTACTTCTTCAAATCATGCTGAAATTCTTGCAATTCATGAGGCTAGTCGAGAATGTGTATGGCTAAAATCAATAACGCAACACATTCATGTTACATATGGCTTGTCTTCTAGTAAAAGTCTTCCAACGACATTATACGAAGAGAACACGACATATATAACCCAAATCAAATGAGGATATATTAAAGGAGATAGAACAAAACATATTTCACCAAAGCTTTTCTACCTTCATGATCTGTAAGAAAATGACGATATCATTATACACAAATTTGTTCGAAAGATAACCTAGCAGACTTATTTACAAAATCATTACCAACTACAACCTTTTAAAAATTGGTGCACGACATTGGAATGAGATGGCTCAAAGATCTAAAGTGATGTTTTCATGAGGGGGAGCAAATATATTGTATCTTTTGAAAGTATTAAATTATATAAAATATGTACTCTTTTTCCTTTACTGAGTTTCTTTTTCCATTGGTTTCCATTGGTTTTTTCCTATTAAGATTTTATCGAGGCATATTTCATATATATAATAGGCATCAAAGGAGAAGTATTATAAATATTATAAATTAGGTGTAATATAGATGCTCATGCTTAGTGTCCAAATACCATGTGCCACACTCCCATTACTCCATGTGTTCACCATGTGTCATAACTACCTATGTTTAGTGTCCAAATGTGTCATACACTAGTTGTCAAACCTACTATAAATAGAGGTCATTTGGTGCACATTGGTGAGAGATCGAAAAATATTAGAGAAAATTTTTTATTTTCATATTTGTTATTTTATTTTATTTATTTTAATATTTGTGTTCTCGTTGTTAATCGCTTTGCTCCTTAATTTTACAATAGTATTTAGATTTCATTCTTTTTAAATATGATTTATAATAAATGTGATTATGAACTAATACCTTTTAAAACACTGAACCCTTTGTAACGCAAATACTATACTACACATAATTAAGTAATATAGAAAATAATACATTTTGATAATCTAAAATAAGTTTTTGATTCTCGAAGCTTCACTGTGTCACGGTTTGATAGTTTCATTTACAAAGAACAAAAATTTTTAATTTCATTTTTTATTTTGGAAAACTTTTAATTTTCTCATAAAAGAACAATAGACAAAATATACTTTTGGTTCTTGAGGTTTTAAAAGAGACACTTTCAGTTCTTGAAGTTTAGAAAAATGTTCTAAATAGTCTCTGACATCCTTTGACCATTACAAATGATGATGTAGAAGAATTTAATTGACTAAACTCAATTGTTATGGCAAATTTTAATGGTTAGGCTAAAAACTGAGTTTTTAAAAACTAAATCTAGTTAAAATAATATATATTTTTTAAGAGCAATACTTAGATGCAATCAAGGTTTACACCTAAGTTCCATTCTGGATCTCATTCTTCTATTCACAAGAAAAAAATATTTTTTAATCATTTTTTAAAAAAAATAATAACTAATACGTGTCAATCAGATATAACTGGAGTTGCACAATCTAAAGTCCAACCATCAATACTTTGGTTAATACATGATATAAAGTTTTTGTCAGCCTAATTTGGTTACTTATTTATTTTGAGTTTATTTCTAATTTGAGGCTAGTTTTTAAAAATATTTATGTTTATTTCTAATTTGAGGCTAGTTTTTAAAAATAAAAGTAACAAATAACAAATAAAGTTGAGTAACATGTAAATATTTTTTATGGAGCAAGAATAAAATTTGAATGGTGAGATATTTTATTATGAGAAAGTTGTATTTAATCAATTTTGGTAAAAATCGATCACATAATATTTTTAAAAATAAATCACTCATATAATTAATTTTATTTTTTTCTTTTAAGGGTAATTTGATTCATCTTTTTCCTAAATTAAAGAATTTAAATTTTTCTATAAGTTGGGTGTTCATTGGTCATTTGGCAAAGGAGATTCTTTTTTTAAAAAAAAAAAAAAGAAAAAAGAAAAAACTAGAGATAACCTAGATATTTCTTTTGCTTTTTCTTTTTCTTCAAGTCCTCTAGGAACACAACAAAAATTGTCACTTAGTTGGAGAGGTTGCATTTGGTAGGGTTTTGTTTCAAGGATCCGCATCTCATTCAACAAGAGGTTTTGGTGTTGTTGGTTTCTTCTTTTTAGAATATTTTGAGTACTCTAAAAAGAAGAGTAGAGCTATTAGGGATTTTTTTTTTTTTTTTTTTTT
>QLSR01000286.1:79531-102902 GCA_031780015.1 Citrullus colocynthis
ATTCAACGATGAGTAAAATAGGTGAGGATGAAAATATTGACAATGAGTGTAATAAATTAGAAAACTCTTTCTTGATGGTCACTAATTGGCCATCAAGAAAAAACCCAAAAAATAAATTCTAGGAAAAGTATTTCTTGATGGTCACTAATTAGCCATCAAGAAAAAACTCAATAAATAAATTATAGGAAAAGCCTTTCTTGATGGTCACTAATTGGCCATCAAGAAAAAAACTCAATAAATAAATTCTATTATAAGCCTTTCTTGATGGTCACTAATTGGCCATCAAGAAAAAACCCAAAAAATAAATTCTAGGAAAAGCCTTTCTTGATGGTCACTAATTGGCCATCAAGAGAAAAACTCAATAAATAAATTCTATTAAAAGCCTTTTTTGATGGTCACTAATTGGCCATCAAGAAAAAACCCAAAAAATAAATTCTAGGAAAAGGATTTCTTGATGGTCACTAATTGGCCATCAAGAAAAAAACTCAATAAATAAATTCTATTCAAAGCCTTTCTTGATGGTCACTAATTGGCCATCAAGAAAAAACTCAAAAAATAACATCTAGGAAAAGCCTTTCTTGATGGTCACTAATTGGCCATCAAGAAAAAGCCTACACCTTCTTGGTACATCTTTCCTTGATGGGCAATCCCTATTTACATTAGGGTTTGGAAACTCACACCATTAGAGTCAGCTGCCGCTCTCCATATCCATTTCCTTTGAGTTCGCCGTCGCCGGAAGAATCGACCAGCTGTAGAGTTAGCCGTTTGCCGCCGGTTCGTGAAGGATCGTCAACCGCCGCTGCCAGCTGTTCGTGGTTTCATCTATCCGCCGGCGCATCTGCAAATCCATCTGCCGCCTCCTCGATCTCGATCATTCCGCCACCGCGTCACACAGCCGCCGCCGCATTGCGTAGATTCGTCACCGGCGCCACTCGTGCAAACCTATCCGCTGCTGTATTGCGTAGATCCATCGTCACACAGCCGCCGCCACTCGTGCAGACAGATCCCGCTGCCGTTGTGGTGCAGTTTCGGTCCCGCAGCCGTAGTCGTGCATTTCGTCCCTGCCGCCGCGTCGTGCAAGTTCGTCTCCGCCGCCGCTTAGTGCAATTTCATCCCCGCCGCCGGATCGTGCAGATCCGTCCCCGCCGCTGCGTCGTGCACTTTTGTCCCCGCAGCCGCGTCGTGCAGATCCACGAACCGCCGTCGCAACGTGCAAGAACTTCTGCCACCTCGTGCATACCCTTCCGCCGCTGCCTCCGCATATCCTTTCTCGCCGCCGCCGGTTTGTGGTAGTTTTTGGGTTCGCTAGTTCTTGGTAGCAGTCGGTGTTCGTTCGCTATTCGTCATCCGGTGCTTGTGAGTATTAAATTTTTGTTATTATCACTATGAATTCTATATTTTTGTATTTTAATTTTGGTATTTGATTGCTGTAAAATTTAGGTTTAATTTTCTTGTAAGCTAATAAAATTAATAACTATTCAAACACAATTAAGAATCTTTTGTTTATGTTTTTTTAGAGTATAGTAATGACAAACCAAAAATAGTTTTCTAAATTATTAGTGAGCGTATAAATAATTCACTAAACTCAACTATCTACCAAGGTATAAAAAGAGGTGTGTGTTTGGAAAACGTGATGAAAGGGGAGGTTAACTAGATGAGAATTAGGAACCCTTAAATTCGAGTACGTTTTGAAATAAAAAATTTTTGAACCAATTGAGTCTAATTATCTATATTTTCTGGGTATAATGTATTATGTTAATTACCATAAGGTGGATGACTATCCTGCAGCTATGGTAGTCACTTATATGATGTGTTATAATTTTAGTTAAGTTAAATGTGTACTCCATTATATTTCATTTTCTATAAGGTGGATGACTATCCTGCAGCTATGGTAGTCACTTATATGATGTGTTATAATTTTAGTTAAGTTAAATGTGTACTCCATTATATTTCATTTTCTATAAGGTGGATGACTATCCTGCAGCTATGGTAGTCACTTATATGATGTGTTATAATTTTAGTTAAGTTAAATGTGTACTCCATTATATTTCATTTTCTATAAGGTGGATGACTATCCTGCAGCTATGGTAGTCACTTATATGATGTGTTATAATTTTAGTTAAGTTAAATGTGTACTCCATTATATTTCATTTTCTATAAGGTGGATGACTATCCTGCAGCTATGGTAGTCACTTATATGATGTGTTATAATTTTAGTTAAGTTAAATGTGTACTCCATTATATTTCATTTTCTATAAGGTGGATGACTATCCTGCAGCTATGGTAGTCACTTATATGATGTGTTATAATTTTAGTTAAGTTAAATGTGTACTCCATTATATTTCATTTTCTATAAGGTGGATGACTATCCTGCAGCTATGGTAGTCACTTATATGATGTGTTATAATTTTAGTTAAGTTAAATGTGTACTCCATTATATTTCATTTTCTATAAGGTGGATGACTATCCTGCAGCTATGGTAGTCACTTATATGATGTGTTATAATTTTAGTTAAGTTAAATATGTACTCCATTATATTTCATTTTTTATAAGGTGGATGACTATCCTGCAGTTATGGTAGTCACTTATATGATGTGTTTTAATTTTAGTTAAGTTAAATGTGTACTCCATTATATTTCATTTTCTTATGTGTCCTTATTGTCTCATTAGTATAATATGATATGACTTATTCACTTCATTTGCTCAGGTTTTAACATAATGGATAAAACATGGATGAAAAAAGATAGATTATCTAACGAATACGAAGAAGGCGTTGATAGTTTTATTGAGTTTGCTCAAATACATTTGAGTGGTAAAACTTTTATACGATGTCCATGTGTTAAGTGTGGAAATTGCAAGATGTTGAACACTAAAGAAGTGAAAAACCACTTATTAATATATGGTATTGACATAAGATATGATAATTGGATATGACATGGAGAAAGTCTTGTTAGGTATTCTCCATCGAATATAATACCAAAATCAGACAAAAACCTTGACAAACAAGTGTTTAACGATGATTTTGATGACAACATCGTTAAGATGGTTGAAGCAACCCAACAACATAGTGTTGATGATCCCAGACAATTTAATAAGTTGCTTGCAGATGCTAAGAAACCTTTGTATCCTAGGTGTGAAAAATTGACTAAGTTGGGTACATTAGTCAAATTGTATCACTTGAAAGCAAAATTTGAGTGGAGCGATACTAGCTTTACAGAACTATTAACATTGTTGAAAAGTATATTACCCGAAAATAACGAATTGCCAAAATCTACGTATGAGGCAAAAAAAATTTTAGTTACTCTAGGAATGTCCTAAGAAAAGATTCATGCATGTCCCAACGATTGTTGCCTATACAGAAAAAAGGAGTGCCTGCTAAGGTTGTATGGTATTTTCCACCAATACCATAGATTTCAAAGAATGTTCAATAGTCCGATACATTCAAAGAACCTAACATGGCATGCTAATGAAAGATTGGTTGATGGAAACCTACGCCATCCAGCTGACTCTCCATCTTGGAAATTGGTCGATCATTTATGGCCTAAATTTGGAAATGAAGAGAGGAACCTTCGCCTTACTTTATCAACTGATGGGATAAATCCTCATAGCGAGATGAATAGTAAGTATAGTTGTTGGCCTGTGATTTTGACAACATATAATCTCCCACCCTGGTTATGTATGAGACGCAAATTTATGATGTTAACCATGCTAATTTCTGGGTCAAAGCAACCGGGGTACAACATAGACGTGTATTTGGCCCCTTTAATAGATGATTTGAAAATTCTTTGGAATGATGGTGTACCATGTTATGATGGGTATCGACGTGAAGTTTTCACATTAAAGGCAGTATTGTTGTGGACTATTAATGATTTTCCTGCATATGATAATTTAGCGGGTTGCACAGTTAAAGGGTATTATGCATGTCCAATATGCGGTGAAAACACATCTGCCATACATTTAAAATTTGGAAAAAAGATGGCATATCTTGGACATAGAAAATTTTTATCACCTGACCATCCGTTTCGAAAACAAAAGAAGGCATTCAATAATGAAAAAGAACTTGGGATGGCTCCACAACCGCTGTCTGGAGAAAGTATATTTGAAATGTTCATCAATAATAATTCTCCTTACAAGTTTGATTCGTCGAAAGATAAGAATCCGATAAGTTCTTTGTGCAGTTGTTGGAAAAAGATTTCTATATTTTTTGAACTTGAATATTGGAAAAAGCTACACGTTCGACATTGTTTAGATGTTATGCACATTGAGAAGAATGTATGCATGAATTTGATTGGTACCTTGCTTGACATCCCTGGCAAGACAAAGGATGGATTGCAGCCTCGTCGTGACTTGGAACAACTAGGAATTCGTCCTGAGTTGGCGCCAAAGGTCGTGGGGAGAAGGATATACATACCTCCTGCTTGTTACACGTTATCCAAAAATGAGAAACGGGTTTTTTGTGATTCATTATCAAAAATGAAAGTTCCTGAAGGGTATTCTTCTAACATACAAAGTCTTGTATCAATTGGCACTTTAAAAGTGACAGGGTTAAAGTCCCATGATTGTCACGTGCTCATGCAACAATTGCTTTCTGTTGCACTTCACGGTGTACTACCTAAGCACGTGAGAAATGCTATCACACAATTATGTTCTTTTTTTAACGCTATATGCAGTAAGGTGATAGACATTACACATTTAAGCGTCTTGGAGCACGAGATTGCAGTGATATTGTGTCTGTTTGAAAAATACTTTCCTCCGTCGTTCTTCACCATGATGATGCATTTAACTGTACATCTAGTCAGAGAAGTTCGTCTTTGTGGCCCGGTATATCTTCGATGGATGTATCCCTTCGAACGTTACACGAAAGTTCTTAAGGGATATGTTCGAAATCGAAATCGACCGGAGGGTTGTATTGCTGAAGGGTATATTGTTGAGGAAGCTGTAGAATTTTGTACAGATTTTTTACACGATGGGATGCCAATTGGACTTGGAAAGGCAATCGACCGAGGTCAGATCGATGAAGTAGGACGACCTTCATCTGCAGCTTCACACATGAATCCCGAAAAAGAACAACTAATGCAGGCTCATTTGTATGTTTTGGAAAATACAGATGACGTACAACCTTACATAGAGTATGTTGACTTAATCTTAAGCTCATGTTTTTTATCATGTTGCCAATAATTTAATATTTATAACATCCGTGATGAATTATATGTCATTTTAGAAAACATATGAACCATTTGAGAAAATTGTATCCATCAAAGTCGAGAAACCAAAAGTGGCTACAAGATGAGCATAATCGAACTTTCATTTCTTGGATTCGTGATCATGTATGCTTCAAAGGACGATGGCTATTGTATTTTGATTACATATTTTTACAAATTTTTAGTTTCATGCTTATAACTTATGCTTATACACTCATAGGTTTCTACAGAGCTTGAGTTACCGAACAACACAGTATCTGATACAGTGAGGTGGATATCACATGGCCCTTCGCCTACTGTGATAACTTATGTTAATTATTTTGTAAATAAGAATTCGTTACAATACAGAGAACCGTGATAGTGCTCGTAATGTGCAAAATAGTGGAGTTTGTTTAGTAGCGAAGGCAATGTAGATAGCTAGTGCAAAAGATAAAAATCTAATAGTGACGGACATGTCATTTTATGGCGTGATTCAAGAGATGTGGGAGTTGAATTATATTACTCTTAAGATTCTAATGTTTAAATGTAATTGGGTTGATAATGCCAGTGGTGTCAGAACGGATGATTTGGGATTTAAACTAGTTGATCTTAAACGCATTGGATATAAGTCTGATTCTTTTATACTAGCATCACAAGCGAAACAAGTATTTTTCGTCGAAGACCCAAGTGATACTCGATAGCATGTTGTGTTGCACCTTCCAAATAGGGATTACGAAAATCATATAAACGAAGATGAGTTAGGTGACATAACTTTAAATTACAGTAGTTCTAAAAATGTCGTTGCTTCAAATGCATTTAAGGACATGGATGAAAATTATTCGGTCTATATTCGAAGTGACTGTAATGGCACTTGGATGGTCAATGATAATCTATTATAGATGGTATGACTTATTATAATGTGTTGGCATGTTGTGTTGCATTCCTTAACAATTTGAGTGTTTCAATTAACTCAATTGATTAGTTTTGCTTATTAGTTACACTTACTCTTAGTCCACTAATAACATTTACTTTCATTGCAGGATACTTACAGATGGACACTAACAACGATGACCACGTCTCACCTGGTAGTGATGGTCATTCGTTAGAAACAACACATGATTTGGAGACACCGTCTACCTGCCGATCGATTCGTGGTCCTACCACTATGATTCAACTAACACAGATTAGATCAGATGCAAATCGGTGGGTTATTGAGTATAATGATCAAGGCCAATGGATTGGGAAAAATGCCACAAAAATGGTAAGTTACATTGGGACTTGTGTGAGGAACCACATACCAATTTCATATGCTTCGTGGAAAGACGTGCCATCAGAACTGAAAGAAAAAATTTTCGTGAGCATCCAAGTAACTTATATGTATTTAATGTTTAATTCAATAAAATATGATGTATTTGGATTTAGATATGTTTACATGTATGTTATTTTGTAATTTTCAGAAGTCTTTTGTGATAAACCCGAAATCTAAGAAGGATATTTTGATAAAAGCTGGGATTGCATTTCGAAACTTCAAAAATTGTCTAAGGAGTAAGCATGTTGACCCATATACAGACATGTCAGAATGCTTGAAATTTCCTCCATCTAAGTGTCCTTCTATCGATCTAGCTGATTAGGAAATTTTTGTTAACCAAGCTCTATCAGACGACTTCCAGGTTAGTGTTATTAATTATTTTATGTTTGAATCATCAAATATGTTGCTTTATTTAACTTGTATTATGTGGAGTGTATTGTAGGCACGTAGAAATTTGCAGAAAGAGCGGCGCAAACAATACAAATACAATCATAGAACATCACGCAAATGTTATGCAAATTTAAGTGAGGAGTTGGTAAGTTTTATGTGATAACAATTTATTATTTACCAATAATTTATTATGTAGCGTTCTTCCAACTTTATTTTACTCATATATACTTGTAGAAAAAACAAGTAAAGTTGTCTACAACAGCAGATCGAGCCACTGTTTGGAAACATGCTCGACTAGGAAAAGATGGAGAATTTTTAAATAAAGACGTCGAAGAGGTTGCAGTGAAAATTGTAAGTAATAATCTAATGATTGCTTCTCTATGAGTGTATGTAATACATTATAACTTGTTTGAAAATAAAATGTTTATCTATAAAAATTACAGGATGAACTGTCCAAAGATTGTGTTAATTATGAAGGTTATTCAGATGATATATTGACCCAAGCATTGGGAACACCTGAACACCGAGGACGGGTAAGAGGTATAGGGGGCTTGGTTACACCATCATTATACTTTCACAAACACATCCCAACAGAGCCCACACAAACTTCAAAGAATGACGATCCAGAGACAATTTGGAAAAAGGAGAAAGTACTGATTTTGGATCAATATAATTTAATGGTTAAACGTATGCACGAGTTAAATTCTCGAATGAAGGTCGAGGAAACACATTCAGTTGCACATGATCAACAAATCATATCATCACCCGCACATGAGGAAAAAATAGATCAGGTAAAAATTATATTTACATGATTAATAAGTTATTGTGTTGATGGATTGTTTGACATTGATAATAGATTGACCGTTTAAATGTACATTTTAGGGGAGACCTTGTAGTCTTGCTGTTGGAAGTGTTGATAACATTGTGGCAGTAGGTACTGTTTTCAAGAGACAATGGTCTAACGAAGTAGTTTATAGGGTAACATTTTGGGTGAACGATGTGCGGGTTCTCATTGAAGTTATGGAGGACACCAACTCCACATTACCCATACCTGTTGTTGGAAGTATTTATAGGGTTTCTGATGCAATTGGATCATATGTTCCATGGCCAAATCATTTGGTGGTTGTAGAAAAAGCAGAAAAGGTAAATTTTATTTATGAAAACATGAGTTATTTCATTTGAACATGAGTTATTTCATTTGCAAGTTCCGTTTTAATATTTGACATTTTTTGGAAAGTCACATAAGAAGCATTCTCGAGAGTTAGCTGCTTTAAAAGGAAAGAAACCAAAGGTCAATGTGTCAAAGTTGCCAGCAGCGATACGATTTGTGCTAAAATTCGTGGAAGAGGAGATGGTTGATGAATATTTGCATATCCCAATTGATGATCAGATTTTTGGGTACCACTTCAACTTCTATATGATGAAGGATAGCATAAAACAATTATGTCAGATGGAGGAATTGACATTCTCAATTATAACGGGTTATATCGCGTATGTACAATTAACTAATCTGATTAGTAGTAATGATTTATCGTAACATTTCTAATATTAACAGTTTTTTTTTTTATTATGATCTTAGATGTTTGGTAGCAGCCGACCCAAGTATATTAGAGGATTATGCATTTATTCATCCTGCGCAGATTTCAAGTGACTCAGGCACCGATGAACAACGTTCTACATTCTTATGCAACAGGTTGACCTCAACAAAGAATAAGTTGTTGATATGTCCGTATAATCCCGGGTAAGTTTAGAAAAATGATCATTTGAATAATTTTTTTTTATTGATAAACATTGATTTATCTAAATGTTTTGAGTTACTTCTTTTATGTAGATATCATTGGATGGTAGTTGTCATCAATCTACGAAGTAATACAGTGTATTCAGTTGACTCCATAGGACTTGGTGTTCGTGAAGATATGAAAACTATTGTCAATACGTAAGTAATTAAAAGTATTTCACATTATGTACTTTCATTATGTTAACAATCTAATATATTTGTGCGTTTGTTTTGTTTAGGGCCATGAGAATGTTTTATGCTCGAACAAGTACACGATCCCGACCTGTTACGTGGGTACCCGTTAAGGTAAGCATTTCAATTTCAATGTAATAATATTATATTTTAGATTGCAAGATTTGGTTTATTCTATCATGGGCTGAAATATATGTGTACGTATATAGTGTGCTAAACAACCGGGCAGCACGGAATGTGGGTATTATACTATGAAATTTATACACAACATAGTAACTCAGAGGAGCACAACAGTTACAAACGTGGTATGCATTTGCTTAAACCATATTGTTTAACTATAGTTATTACACTTAATAGCATTGTTTTTGGCCATCAATCTAATATGGTTTGTTTACTTGCAGTTGACGAGACAAACACAATATAGTCAATTGGAATTAGACACAATTAGAGTTGACTATTGGTAGAGTATGCTTTACATGTTTCTATTCAAGATACTAACTTTTTGTACAAAAAAGTATTTTATTAGTTGATTAATGAAAATTATTTGATTCATTATGTTGTGGTATGATGTTTGGAGTATCTAGGTTGTTTGGAGTATATGCAGACTGCAAGGTGTAAAACAGTTTTGGGGTCGAGTATAGGTCGATTGTGGGGGGTCACAATGACCCGATTCTTCCTTTTTTTTTATTTTAATTAAATTGTTATAGTTGATGGCCAAAAAACGTCAAGAAAGGTAGATTCTTGATGGCCAAAAGACGTCAAGAAAAACACTACATTTATCTTGATGGCCAAAAAACGTCAATAAAAACGATCGTTCTTGATGGTCAATGTTCCTTTTCTTGATGGCCAAAAAACATCAACACAATCCCTTTCTTGATGGCCAAAATCATCCAGATATTGATTGTCTTGATGTTTTTGGCCATCAAGAAAACATTCTTTCTTGATGATCAAGCTCCAATACTTGATGGCCAAAAAACATCAAGATAACCTATCTTGATGGACATGACCATCAAGATATGGTTTGTGTTGACGTCTTTTGACCATCAAGAAAACAACACTTTCTTGATGGTCAATCTACAATACTTGATGGCCAAAAAACAAGAAACCCTACCTTGATGGTCAAAATCATCAAGCTAGGGATTGTCTTGATGTTTTTTGGCCATCAAGAAAAGGAATATTTCTTGATGGTCAATCTCAAATACTTGATGGCCAAAACCCATCAAGAGAACCTATCTTGATGGACATGACCATCAAGAAATGGAGTGTGTTGATGTTTTTTGGCCATCAAGAAAACGATCTATGTTGATGGGCGGGCTTTCTTGATAGTTTTTGGCCATCAAAATATGTCTTTCTTGATTTTTTTTGGCCATCAAGAAAGGCCAAAATTCTAGTAATGTTGCCATGAAAACCAACAACAACCAATCAAAAATTCAACACTCTCACTGCCGTAATCTTGAAGATTAAATTCAAAGAAACAAACACACAGATTCAAAACTAACTCTCTACTCTTTCCCCTTCCTCCTTCCTTCAATATCTACTTCTCCTTCCTAAAAAATAACCATCAAATCAGTAGCACGATGAGAGATTTCAATCTATACTGAAAAAAAAAAGAAGTTATTTTAAACTTTGATATTAAGGAATGAAAGGTAGGAGAGAGAGGAGAGAGAAACCATAAATATCCACAAATTAATAAGTAATTTAATAAAAGAGGCTAATTACAACCATTATGAAGGTACGAGCTGATAATCGATCAAATTGAAAGTTTACGGTGTTATTGAAACCAACTTCATAGTTTAGAGGTAGTTTTTGTAATTTTTCCTTTATTTTATTTTGATGCCTAATCACATTGTAAAAAAATTTTATTTTATTTTGATGCCTAATCACATTGTAAAAAAAGGTTGGCAGCGACTCTTTTTTATTTTGCTTTAAAATTAACACTTTTTGAGGATTTTCGGCCACCCTGAGTCGTCTTGGGTACATGATTATAGTAGTCTTGCATGAAATTTATTATTATTATTTAATCAATTTTGAAAAAAAAATTAAATAATCAGATTTTAGATTTAATAAAAGTACAAGAACTAAAAATTTGACATTTACAAGTATATGAACCAAAACTAAACAAATCCCAGAGTTCCAAAGTTCAGACAACAAAATAATAAATTTTTTTTCAAATTTTTAATTTTTTATTTTAAATAAATCAATAAGAAAAATATTACTCATTAAAGTTTCTTCTAAATTTAGAAACATTAGTTTCTAAACATGGTTTTGGCCCTCAAAATTGTTCTTCATCATCATTGTAAATTTTACAATTTTGGTATTATTAATAACCACGTGTTTATTAATTTTATTTTTTAGTGTGAAGAGTTGTTTTCGGAAGATTAAATATGATTTGTAATAAATTTGAACTAATACTTTTTAAACATCCAACCATTTCTAACCCAAATACGAATAGGATACTACACATAATTAAGTATAATGATAGATAATACATTTTGATTATCTAAAATAAGGTTTTGTTTTCCAAAGTTTTACTCTAACAAAGTTTTATAGTTCATTCACAAATAACAAAAATTTTTAATTTTTATTCTTTTTTAAAAGTTTTTAGTTTTCTTATAAAAGAAGAGTTTATGCTATCTCATGAAATTTCCAAAATTTAAAAAGGACATGGTATGTATTGACAATAATTATTTGTAGGTTGAATTACGAATTTGGCCCATGTAGTTTAGAAAAAGTTAGAATTTTTTTTTAAGTACAACCAATTGAACTAAGCTCACTTTGGTAGGTCATGTCAATCATCATTGAGATAAACTCGCTTTAATAGAAAAAGTTGGAATTTAGCCCTATAGTTTTAAAAGTTATAATTTAGTCTCTATAATTTGAAAAAAAAAAACAAAATTTAATCTCCACTTTAAAGAATTATTTTTAAGAGTTTTATCAAACCATATAAAAACTAAAATTTAATTTTAAACCATAGAATTTGAACTCTAAATTTTTTTCAAACTACAGAGATTAATTTACAACTTTACCTAACTTTTATTTTCTTTTTATACATGAACTATTTCATCCACATATGAATGGTAGACACCAACTCAATACACAATCACTTTCTCCTAAGTCAAAGCGAGCCAACTCAATTAGTATACAAATGTATTATTAACATTGCTATTCGATTATAGCAAAAACTATCCTCATAAATAAAAGAGAGTTTTTTAGGTGGAATAACATGTGAGAGGGACCCAATACAATGGCACTATTTGAATATTTTGCGAATTTCCGACCCATGAAGCAAAAGTAATCAAAATAAAAATACGTCGACAGCAGGGTTCGAACCTGCGCGGGCGAAGCCCAACAGATTTCAAGTCTGTCTCCTTAACCACTCGGACATATCGACATTTTGATCTAAACTTACTCTTAATATTTGTTTTAAAATAATTAAAAATAAAGGTCAAGTTGCAAATATTTATGATACATTATTTTAAAAAATTAAATTTTCACCCAATTAGTTATACATCTAAAACCAACCAACCAGATGCAGCTATTTCATACCCCTTTCCTTACAATTTTAGCCCCATGCTAATTATTTAGCTTTTAAAAATTATATTTATTTTCTCACCATCTTATCATGGTCTTCATGCCCATAGCAAGGTTGAAAGCTCACGAGAGGGTCCAAGCCTAAAGGGCACCAAGAAAGGAGCATAGGGAGTGTGTATCCCAAAAGAGAAATGTTAGTGTCTTAGGGTTAGGGTGATTAGCTGAATAGATAAATATATACCAGTTTGAAAATAAAAGAGGTCGAGATCCGATTGACGCCTTGTAACCTTGAGTGCCAAAAACTCTCTAACACTACCTGTAATTGCACGCAACTGTTGGCATGGGCATGCGTAAAAAGATAGGCTTATAAATAGCTTCATTCAACTGCCTCACAGGAAGAGTAAGTAATCTCAAAACGAGAGAGTCAACCTTAACTCTTTTAGTGCTTATCCAAATTGTTCACTCCGTGTACTAACTTAAGTACTAGAATGCAGTAGACTCTTGGTATCACATTAATGCGAAGATCTTTGAGAAGAAAGCGGGGTAAAGACAAAGACCAGTAAATACTTATGAAGCAAGTGAAGCGAAATGAGATTGATATAATTTAAAGTTGATAAATTGAAGCATGTGTGGGAAACAGTCGCACTCTTATGGCCCAAGTGCCAACTGGGTTTTCTTTTAACGTGAAGCAAGAAATGGTGTGTTTATTTGTGTAGTGATATTTTGAAAATAAGACAATTCAAATTTATGGACCAACACACAACACTTGCACGCTGCTGCATTTCACATATTTCATTCTCTTATCAATCTCCCATCCATATCATTTCACTTTCTTTTCAATCCCATCCTTTTACACTTCGTTTTTATTTCATTATTTTAACACTAGTTTAATAATCATTTTCACCCTTTTTGTTTTTTTTTTTTTGTAAAGTTTTGATTTTTAGTTTTTATTCTTAAAATTCATGTGCTTTTTTTCTTAAATATCATATCATGATTTTTAAATTTTCTTTTTTAAAAAATTCTTGAAATTTTTTAGTTGAATTTTGAAAATAGAAACACATTTTTTGAAAAACTATTTTTAAAGATTCAAAACCTGGCTTAGGTTTTAAAATATTAGTAAAAAATGAATAACAAAACAAAAATATTTGTAGATGAAAGTAATGTTTATAAGTTGAAATCTTTTTTGGTAGACATTTGATTTTTTGTTTTTAGTTTTCGAAAATTATGCTTTTTCACAATTTCTTACTCATGGTTTTTATATTTTTTATCCAAACATTTAAATTCTTAGTCAGTTTCAAAAAACAAAAACAAGTTTTTGAAAACTACTTTTTTTTTATATATATAAAAGAATGACTTTGATTTTGAAACACTCCTAAAATATAGACAACAAAGCATAGAAACTAACAGATGAAACTGCTGTTTATAGGCTTATCTTAGAAAAAATGAAATTATTATTATTTTTAAGCTTTGATCGACTGGGTGTGTGTGAGTGATGGAAATTATAGATAGGTGAGGTCAACATACAAGTATACACGATCGATGAAGTAATAAACTTGGACTATTCCAAGTGTCGAATCCTACGTGACTAGATTGTTGTTAAGTTAATTATGACTATGGACCAATGAAACCAAGGTAAACAATGAAAACGTTGTATCGTGGTAGGTGAGAGAAAACTTAGAAACAATAAACAATGGGAATCATACAGGGGCAAGCAATGCTATAACCATTCAGGTGATGTGCCTTAAGTGATGCGACTGCATCATACCAAAACGATGAATTACACATGAACAAAAAACTATACCTATTTGGTTTTGTGTCAAGTTCCTTTAGAAGGTTTAAGCAGCTAATGTCTAATGTTTCAATACGTGGAATAATTCTGGATAAAGCAGTAAAGGCAAGACATATAGACAAATCAACTCATTAGGTTTCCATTGAAATAGTCTATGGTTAGCTGGATGTTAGATTTGTTCAAGTTCACAATTTCTTAATCCTATGGTGTCCCTTATTTCTAAGGTGACATGACCATCTTATTTCTAGACTCTTAGCCCCGTATCTCTTTGTGACATCTGCTTACATCTTAACCTTTTTAGCATTAGAGCTCCGCTAGATCGTTTGATTAAATGACCAGTTTAAATCACCTATTTTATCTTTTAAATTCCATAAAAAGAATGTGTCAAACAACCCCAGGTCATTTACATTGCCAATCCCCTAGAAAAATAATTAACTTTTGATAAAATAATTAACTTTATTAAATCAAGAACCATAGCTATAATATAGAGTTTGATTGGTAGAAAAAAAAAATGAAAGAACTTCAAGAATTAAATGAAAAATGTTGCTAAAAAAAATACAACTCAAGGGGCGCGAACAAGTCCTCAATTTCCGAGTCTTTCCCTAAGTTGATTCCCCTTTATCAAGGAAGAATCATTTATCACTGCATGCTTTCACGGGATGAGATGACCTAGAGTTGCAACGCCTCAGAGGGACTTTCGTTCTTCTGGCTACTAACTTTGGGAATTGAGAAACGTACACGGGCTGGTTAAGTGACAGGAAATGGTGTGAATTTGTGATATCTCGACGGTGGGAGAGTTGTTGTGTGAAATGGAGGACTTTCCTTCCTTTTATAGGCCTTGAAGTTTTTCATTTAATTCTTAGGCAAAATCGGGACTGGCCAACTGATAAAAACATAAAATCGAGACTGCCTTTGACTGGGCTGCATTCTAAAAAATTAAGGCTTCACTAATGCGACTACATTGAATATGATGCAGGTTGCATCAGACAGGAAGATTTGCAATGTAGCCTTAAACACCTACCAAAGTTCATCAAAACACCTCTAAATTAGCAATTAATAACTTTTAAGCACGTACAACTTCTCTTGGGATCATTTCACTAAATAAGACTAATTTGTAGGGATAAACTCATGCAAGAATCCAATTTTCAAAGTAAAAGTGTACAAATAAAGACCCAAAAACATGCATTTCATGGCATGCATCAAGCTTATAAATATTACATCCATCCATAGGTTTCTATATTTTGTTTACCGCTTTCTACTAATGTTTTAAAAAACTAAGGCTCCATTATCATTCTTAGTTTTCTATGTTTAAAATTTTGTTTATTTCCTATTATCGTTTTTACTTATGTTTAAAATAAAGAAAAAAACACTTGAATTCTCAGTCAAATTATCTAAAACCAAAAGCAACTTTTTTTTTTGTCAAATTTTTGCTTGCTTTTTAGAACATGAGTAGAAAATAAATAACAAAATATAGAAACTTATGGATAGAAGTAATGTTTATAAGTTATAATTTTCAAAAACAACAACTATAAATAGTTATCAAATAAAGAAAAAAAAATACTTTTTTTAAAACAAATTTTATTAGAAATTCAAGTATGTTCCTCAATATAGGTGCAAAACACATTAAAAAAAAGTTAGAGAAGAAACCACCTTAATTCAAAAACATAAAATCCAAAATCAAAACCGTTATATAACAAGACCTTAGCTTTCCAACTTTCAATTTTATTCTCATAATTGGATGGTTACTTTTTTTTTTTCTTTTCAACAATAGCATACTAAATCACTTATGGCATTTGAGGTGTTGAATTGGTTAACATACTCAATAATTATTATAATTTGTGAGTTATAATAGTTTGTAGGTTATAATAGTTTATGTTTGGGTGCAGACTATTGTCGTCTGGGTTATAATAGTTTGTGTTTAACGTGCAGACTATTTAAATCTAAGTAAGAAATAGTAAATACGGTAACAAATAGGAAAAGAGAGCATGAGTAGAAATAATAAACACTACCGTATCTACAAATAGCAAACATTGTAACAAAGAGAAATTTGGAGTAGTAACACAATAGTTAATTATAGGTTATAAAATTGAAAATGTCAATTCTTATAATTAGTGGCCTAAATAACTCAACTAAAATAGTTAGCTTATTCGAAAATACTCATGGTCACTTATTCTTTTGTTAATTAAGGGTCAACAGTAAAGTTTGAACAAATTTTAAAAAAAAAAATGATTGAAGGAACTAAGATTTGAATTATAAAGACGAAGTTAAAATTTGGATTAAATTATAAATGTAGTCATTGAATATTAAAATTTGTATCTAGTTAGTCACAAATTTAATTTTTAAACTTTTAAATATAAGACTAAACACTTACTTTAAATACAAATGGTAATTAATTATTATTACTACTTTTGGGTAAATTAATTATGCTGTTTTAATTCAAGAGATTTTCAAGATATATAGAATGTTTTTGTTAGGTTGAAATCATTATGAAGATAGTGAACTAAATTTTGATAAAAATGTAGATGCCAAAAGGAAAAGACTTGATTAATAATTTGATATTTTTTTTTTTTTTAAGGAACTTGATTAATAACTTAAACATTATTATTTTAAACATATAAAAACAAAACATCGATTTCTGTCATTTATTAAATTTAAAGGAAAAAGATTTTTCTTACTACTATTATTATTTTTGGAATTGGACGAAGTATAAAGAGTTGATAATGGGAACCCTCCAAATGGATCAGGATTTGTGACTGAGTCATCGTCATTATCCACTCAGGTTGAACTTAGCAATCAATTGCAAGTTATATACAATTCTTTCTTTCCTTACAATTATATCATTCTTTTAACTTTTATGAAAATTTAGTTAAATATTAAGGGGCTGTTTTGTAATTTTATATATATACACACACTTTCTTAGAATATGTTTACATCTTTTATGCTTCATTTTTTATAATTAGACTAAAAAATAAAAAGGATAAATTTGAAACTTCATCAATTCTTTAATAACATTTTAAGAAAGGAATTTAATTTCAATTTTTTTGTATGCTTCATTTTCTATAACTATACTAAAATTAAAAATATATATATATCAAATTTTGTTGTAAAATTAAGTAGCAAAATGACGAAAAAAATGGGAGCACGAAAATTGAAAAATTATAATAATAAAATAATAAATAATAAAATAATATCAAAGTAATTAAAATAACCAAATTAAATAAAGTAAACTTTAATAAAGAAAGTGGGATTTTATGGAAAATGAAATTTCTCAAACAAATTTCACCAATCTTTTCTCTTCTTTTCTCTTCAATGTGTGTGCTACAATATCCACCAAAAGCCTTTATTTATAGGCAATTTGGCAAGTAGGTGATGGAGCTTCATGGCAACTAAGGATGTGTTTTTAAGAGACACATGGCTTTTAGCCACTAAACTTAGCTATATAATGGACATCTATTTACAAATATAATATTTATAATACTCGCCCTTAGATGTCCATTATATATTATATGAAATATGTCTCATTAAAACCTTACTAGGAAAAACCCAATAGGGGAAAAATCTCAGTGAAGGAAAAAAGTACATATTTTGTATAATCTAATGCTTTTTTTGAAAAAATACAATACATTTGCTCCCCTTGTAGGAACATTACTTGAGATTTCTGAGTCGCCGCATTCCAATGTTCTGCACCAATTTTTCCAAAGGTTGCGGTTGGTAATGATTTTGTAAATAAGTCTGCCAAGTTATCCTTCGAACAAATTTGTTGTACAGTGATGTCGTCATTTTTTTCAAGATCACGAGTGTAGAAAAGTTTTGGTGAAATATGCTTTGTTCTATCTCCTTTAATATATCCTCTTTTGATTTGGGCTACACATGCTGTGTTGTCTTCGTATAATGTTTTTGGAGGATTTTTACTAAAAGACAAGCCACATGTTTCACGAATGTGTTGAGTCATTGATCTTAGCCATACACATTCTCTACTAGCTTCATGGATTGTCATGATTTGAGGAAGTAACTGTTATAGTTTGTTTCACTGATCGTCAAGATATAATAATTCCTCCACAAGTGAACAGATAACCTGTTTGAGATCTAGCTTTGTGTAGATTAGGTAAATATCCAGAATCTGCATAACCAACTAAGTCAAAATTTAATTTATTTGAATAAAACAAACCCATATTGATCGTTCCTCGAAGATAACGGAATATATGCTTAATTCCATTCCAATCTCTTTTTGTTGGAGAAGAACTGTATCATTTATTGAAAATGCAATATCTGGTCTTGTATTATTAACAAGATACATAAGTGCACCAATTGCACTAAGATATAGTACTTCGGGACCAAGAAGTTCTTCATTATTATCTTGAGGTTGAAATATATCTTTCTTCATATCTAGTGAACGAACTTCCATTGAAATATTTAATGGATGTGCTTTGTCCATAATAGAATCTTTTTAAAATTTTTTTTTGTATAGGTTGACTGATGAGCAAATATCTCATCTGCTAAATGCTCAATTTGCAATCCAAGGCAAAGTTTTGTTTTTCCGAGTCTTTCATTTCAAATTCTTTCTTAAGATATTCTATTGCCTTTAAAAGCCCTCCAGCAGTTCCAATTATATTTAGGTCATCAACATATACAGTTATAATAGCAAATCCTGACTGTGATTTCTTTATAAAAACAAATGGACATATTGGATTATTTTGATATCCTTCATTCGACAAATATCCACTCAGGCGATTATACCACATTCGGTCCTGATTGTTTTAATCAATATAGTGATCTCTGTAACTTTGTTCAATATAATTCTCGAAAACTTGATTTATGTATTTCAAGTATCTTAAATTCTTCTAGGATTCTCATATAAATATCATTATCAAGAGATCCATAAGATGCATGTCCAAATTTTCATAAGATGCATGCCCAAGTTTTCATACACAGTCAGACCAATTAACTATCTTAATGTAATTGCATCCACCACTGGAGAATATGTCTCCTCATAATCAATACTAAGTCTTTGTGAAAAACCTTGTGCAACTAGTATTGCTTTATATCTTGTAATCTCATTATTTTCATTTCTTTTTCTCACAAATACCCATTTGTATCCCACAGGTTTGACATATTCTGGTGTTCGGACTATTGGTCCAAAAACTTGACGTTTTGAAAGTGAGTTTAATTCTGCCTCGATTGCTTTTTTCCACCGAAGCCAATCTTTTTTATGTCGACATTCTTCAACAGATTTTGGTTTAGGATCTTCATTTTCAGATATAATATCAAGTGCAGCATTATATGCAAAGATGTTATCAATAATTATATGAGTTGGATTCCATCTTTTCCTTGTCATGACATAATTTATTGAAATTTCATTATTATCTTTAGGTATTTTACATTCTTCACTAATTGGATTATCAGTCATGTCCATGGTTTCTTCCTAGATATTTACATCCTCAACCAAGTCTTTTATTATTGCTTATTTTTCTTTTCCGATGATTTTTATCTTTGGAACCCAATGGTCTGCCACGCTTCTGGCATGTTCCAGATTCATTAGTAATAACTTGCTGTGTTGGGATATCAATTTCCGATGAAACATTTGCAACGGGTATATGTGATTTAGTTACTTTATTTGCATCTATAAATGCATATGGTAATTGATTTGCTATATTTTGCAAATGAATTATTTTTTGAACTTCAAGTTCACATTGATTTGTATGGGGATCTAAATAAGACAATAATAATGCATTCCATGCAATTTCCTTTTCCAACTTCTTAATTCCTCCCCTAATGTTGGAAAATTTGTCTCATTAAAATGACAATCAATAAATCATGCAGTACATACATCACCCGCCAGGGGTTCAAGATATTTAATAATTGATGGGGAATCATATCCAACGTATATTCCTAATCTCCTTTGAGGACCTATCTTAGTACGTTGTGGTGGAGCAATTGGAACATATACCGTACATCCAAAAATTCTTAGATGATAAATATTTGGCTCCTGGCCATAAGCTAATTGTAATGGTGAGTATTTATGATAAGCTACTGGCCTAATGCGTGCAAGTGACGCAATATGCAAAATAGCATGTCCCCGTACAATTGTAGGAAGCTTAACTCTCATAAGTAAAGGTCTAGCAATTAATTGCAAACGTTTTATAAATGATTCTGCTAAGCCATTTTGTGTATGAACATGAGCTATAGGATGTTCAACATTTATCCCAATTGACATACAGTAACTATCGAAAGTTTGGGATGTAAACTCACCAGCATTATCAAGACGAATGGTCTTAATTGTATAATTAGAAAACTGTGCTCTTAACTTAATTATTTGAGCAAGTAATTTTGCAAATGCAAGGTTTCGACGCACACGTGCGACCATCTACTGGATGCGTCTATTAATACCATAAAGTATTTAAATGGTCCACTTGGTGCATTAATAGGTCCACATATATCACCATGAATTCGTTCAAAAATGCAGGTGATTCAGTCCTCACATTAGCTGGTGACTGTCTAATTATTAATTTGCCTTGAGAGCAAGCATCACATAATAATTCACTAGATTGAAGAATCTCCTGGTTCTTTAATGGGTGTCCATTTGAATTTGAATTTTTCAATGATTCTTCTCATCATTATAGATCCTGGATGACCTAATCGATCATGCCAAATTGTAAATATATTTGGATTCATGAACTTCAGGTTCATTTCGCATATGTTTCAAAGACTCGTATATGATTATAATAGAAGATAAAACAGACAACTTTTCCAATATACGTTTTTCATGTGAGACAAGAGATATGATATAAATATATTCTATCTCATTTTTCCTATCAGTCTCAATATGATAACTATTGCAACGTATATCTTTAAAACTTAATAGATTTCTCTTTGATTGACTAGAGAACAACATATTGTTAATTGTAAATTTTGTTCCTCTAGGCAAAATAATATTTGTTTTTCCAAATCCTTCAATCAAGTTTGCAAAACCTGATATTGTATTGACTTTTGCTTCAAGCATTGTCAATTTGGAAAAATATTTTCTATTTGCAAATATTATATGTGTATTTGCACAGTCTGCTAGACATAGATCTTCATTCTTCATTTTTGAGTCACTTAATATATGAAAATTGTACACGATTCTTCATTTAAACAAGATAATTACAATAAGAAAAACAAAACTTGAAATATAAGGTTTAAAAAACATGAAAGACAGATGGACAAAACAAACAACATTAATTCTAAATATTCTCAAAATTAAAAGAAACACTTGCTATGTCATCATCTGTGTTGATTTTCTCTTCAGGAGATTCAAAGAAATCCGCCACATCTAAATTTGTCATATTGGATGGGTCAAATATATCATTATCCTGGTATGCAAAATTTGCTTCCACATTTTTTCCTTCTTCCTTCAAGGAAGCTTGATATAGATCAACTAGGTGTTTTGATGTACGAGACCAGTGTCCAGTCATCCCGCATCGAAAGCATTTATGCTCATCATCTTTTGAATTTTTATCTTGTGGAGCATTTCCTTTATGATCATCATTTCAGGTGGTTCTTTTGAAATTTGGATGATTAAAATGACATCTAGATGTATTTCAGCATCAAACACCTATGACAAATAATTATTTCCATTGATGTAAAGGGCTGCAAATTCTATTTTTTGTAAGATTTGCCATGATAATACTATCACAAAGAATTTTATTTATATTAGCAATTTTATATATACTAAACATGCAAAACAACGTTTAATTTACTAATTATAACAAAGAGAAATTGACATACCTTCATAATCTACCTTCAACAGGAAAACGACAAAAGCTCGTGCTTATAACGTGTTGTAAAATTGAGTAGCAAAATGACGAAAAAACGGGAGCATGAAAATTGAGAAATAATAATAATAAAATAATAAATAAAAAAATAATATCAAAGTAATTAAAATAACCAAATTAAATAAAGTAAACTTAAAATAAAGAAAGTGGGATTTTATGGAAAATGAAATTTCTCAAACAAATTTCACCAATCTTTTCTCTTCTTTTCTCTCCAATGTGTATGTTACAATATCTATCAAAAACCTCTATTTATAGGCAGTTTGGCGAGTAGTTGGTGGAGCTTCATGGCCACTAAGGATGTGTCTTTAGAGACACATGACTTTTAGCCACTAAGCTTGGCTACATAATGGACATTTATTTACAAATATAATATTTATAATAAAAGTTGATTTTTTTTTATTTATAGCTTTTTATACTTTAATTTAAGAAAGAAATTTGATTGCAATTATTTTTTTCATTCATCTTTTAAAATTCTAATACGCCTAAAAAAAAAAAGTCAAAGTTCAAACTTTTCTAATTTTTTAACTACATTGTTTATACTTTATTTAATATGCAAATTTGATTATACTTTTATGCTTCATTTTTCTATATAAAAAAAAGTTAAAAATTTTTCAATTTTGTTGCAATGAGCGTTTTTTTCTTTTATACTTTAATTGAAGAAATGAATTTGATTACATTTTTTACGCTTCATTTTTTTTTATAACTATACTAAAATTTTAAAAAAGTCAAAGTTGAAAAATTTTCAGTTTTTTGTCATTAATTCTTTTTATACTTTAGTTTAAGAAAAGAAGCTTAATACAATTTTTTTATACCTCATTTTTTTATAAGGAATGGTAATGGATAACATTTTGAGGCCTAATAATTAAGTGTACAACTACATTTTTAAAGAATTATCTATTAGCAATAGACTATACCACTAATAGACTCCTATTTGCAATATAGTCTATCACCGATATATTTTGAGAGCTAAATATAAATCTTTTTCTACTATGCTATATCTGTTAATACTTTGTGTGTGTTCTGATATATTCGAGAGCTAAATGTAAATTCTTTTTTACTGTAGTATATCTATTAATATTCTGTATGTGTGCTTGTGTGCGTGCAGTCTTTAACTATAATAATAAAGGTGGCCCAACATTCGGTGGGATTATTTTCTAATTATATATATTTTTTATCTTAGAAATTTAATTACAATTTTATGCCGCACTTTTTTATAATAATACTAAAAATAAAACGGATCGAAGTTTACTTTATCAGTATTTTTTTTTTAACAAATTTTTTATACTTTAATTTAAAAAAGAATTTGGATTACAGTTTTTCGAATGCTTCATTTTCTGTAACTATACTTAAATTAGAAAGAGGATCAAAGTTGAGATTTTTTTTTTTTTTTTT
>QLSR01000286.1:112327-179150 GCA_031780015.1 Citrullus colocynthis
AAAAAAAAAAAAAAAAAAAAAAAAAGGTATGAAATATAGTTGTTGTGAAACATTAATATTTAGGATTCACCATTATTGATCAGTGAATAAAAAAAGTATGCTATTTATTTATTTAATTTTGTATCTTTTGTTGTGTTCTCTCTAAAGATTGTCATGTATAGGCTACATAATTGTGACTTTTTCTCAACAACTATCATTTCACTGTCTATGATATATTTTTTTTTTCAATATTTATTGGGAAAACCATATATTTTAATGGAATTTCTAATAACAAAAATAGGTTTGATATTGTTTAGAAAAATATTATGTGGTACTTAATTTTCTACTGAGGTGGGTAGGCAATTGGGAGTTTGAGTTGAAATTTTTAGGATTTGAATGATAAAAATGAGAAATGGTCGGTGAAAAGATAATATAATATATAAGAAATTATCTTAAATGATAAAAATACTAAAAATATTTACAATTAATAGCAAAATACACCGTTACTATCTATGTCTATCGCGATCTATCGCAAATAGACAATGAAATTTTGTTATATTTGTAAATATTTTGGTTCTTTTTATTATATTTAAAAAGAGTTGTTTTCAAATATACCAAAATGGATAAAGGTGCTTTGGAGAGTCCAAAAAATATAAAAGAGGATACAATTATTTGTTTGATTCACTCTAAAGTCTTATCTTATATGATTGACAATAAAGAGAAAACACGATTAATTATATTCTTTTGTAAAATAAATCGTATAGAATTTCTTTCAAGGTGCTTTTAAGCATTCTACTTTTACATTTTCTATTGCATTATACTTATTTTTTATTTAAAAAAAAAGAGATCTATCAAATTCCAAACTTATTTTTCCATTAAATAAGTAAGGGGTGAGGACTTAACAGAAGCTTCCTTAATTAATTTTGTTCTCGATTCATATACTTGAATGCAATGATGCATCAATCGCTATTTATAAAGAATGTGGAGTAGAAGAAAATATGTGATACGAAGGCTTTTGTGTACTTGGTCCAAGTATACATATATATATATATAATCTGAAAAAAGTATATATTTTTTTTTTCTTTTCTACATTTTTCGAATGGATCAGACTAATTGAGGTGCTGGTATAAAATGATATAATTAAGGGCAAATTGCACTATTAGGAAGAAAAAAAAAATTACAAAAATTGGATCAGCGTCCCATGTGTTAGTTTTGCAAAAATGGAAACAACATCCAACCCAATCTAATTACTAACTTGAAAAGTCCAAAAAGTCCTTAAAATGATATCTAATATACTATCGACATACTATTTTGAAAGGTTTGACATGTGATATACTGCTGATATGTTGACTTATATGTGATATACTTTTGATATACTTTTTTTTTTTTTTTGGGAACCAAACTTTTGATATACTATTAACATTCACCAAAGATGTTTGATATGTATTGATATATGGTTGATATAGTATTCATATTTTTTAAAGCTGTTTGATATGTATTGATATACTTTTGATAAATTTGAAAGTTATTTGATATCTGACATACTGTTAATATATTATTGATATGCTTGAAAGTTGGATTAATAGATGGTATACTTCTGATATGCATCTGATATACTATTGATACGCTTAAAAGTTGGTTGATATGTGATATACATGGAATGTTGGTTGTTGTTAGATACACTATTGGTACGCTCGTGTCTTATTTCAAATATTTACTAATTGAATGTTTGATACACTCATATCTTATATCTAATATATTGTTGATATACTTAGACTACCATACTTATAAAATGAAACACACAAGTTTTACTTCAAAACAACTTAATTTGATTGTTGATTATTGTTAGATATACTGCTAATGTTTTATAACTGATATGCTATAGATACACTTAGAATATCATGCTTAGAAAATGAAATATGGATACTTTACTGATATACACTCGTTTACCTATATCAATGATGTAAATGATACTTTTATATTAAATAAATAAGCTTACTGAGATGCACTTTGATATTGTGTATAGCAACTTACCGATACACTGAAAATGACAAATTATTTAAGTGTTTTAAACTGCCGGACATCTAAATAAATAAAGGGTCGTGAGAATTTTATAATTAAATGGATGCTGCTTTATGTATCAGTTTAAGTTGACAACAGGAGGGGCTGCTGAGCAAATCAGAACACTCATCTAGGCAGAGAAACTTGAATCTGCAGTCGTCCGGTTGAGTCTGAATGTGGATTTGAACATTAGTGGGTATTCACCACCAGAAGTACTCTTGGTTCAGAGGTGTATTTCGGCGTGGGTGTGGTCTCGGCTCGGAGGGGGTTCACTCACGTGGTTCTCCAGTTTTCGGGAGTTGTTTCTAGGGTTCGTGGTTTTGATAATTAAAAGAAAAGGAAAGAATAGGAGGTAATTTTGGAATAAGAAGAACCCAAAAATCATAATTACAAATATTGCCATAATTTCAAATTTTTTTAAAAAATTTAAATTTAATTTAAATTTAAAAAAAAAAAAAAAAAAAAAAAAAANAGGAAAGAAAATAAAGGTCTGCCGGAAGATTTCCTTTAAGTGACTTACGGAGAATCTTCCAATAGGAGTTTATTATTATTGTTGTTGTTTATATACACATATATAATTTGGACTAAAAAGTCTAACTAACTGACTTTAATTTAGGAGAGATAAAATTAAAATTAATTTAAGTTTAACAAAGAAAGAAAAAAAAAAAACAAAAAAGGCTAGATTTCTGTAAGCAACTTTACGAGAAATCTTCCGATAAACTTAAAGATATATATTTTTTAATTAGGCTAAAAATTTTAGCTAGCTAAAACTTAGGAAAGAAAAAAATTGGAATTAATTTAAGCTTAAAAAAAAAACCTACTAGAAGATTTTCTGTAAGCAACTTAAAATTTTTTTTTTTTTTATTTTTAATTTAGACTATTAGTCAAACTAACTAACTTAACCTTAGGAGAGAAAAAAAAAATTACTTTAAGTTTAAAAAGAAAAGAAAAAAAAAAAAGTCTACGGGATAATTTCCCGAAAGCAACTTTACCAGAAATCTTTTAGTTTTAGTTTTTTTCTTTTTTTTTCTTTTTTAATTTAGACTAAAAGATTTAACTAACAAACCGAAACTTAGGAGGAAAAAATTTGAATTAATTTATGTTTGAAAAGAAAAAGAAAAAGCTTACCGATAAAGACTTTTCACAGTGTGGGGGCCTCTACTAAAAATCTGACAAAAAGTGAAAAAGAGGTTAGAAAAAGAAATTTTTTAAAAATTTGTTAGATTTGTCCAAAAAAAAATTTTGGGTTAGAAATTGCAATTTCAGAATGAAAAGTTATGATCGGTAGATGTGACATTTGAGTCACTTAAATGAAAAACAAATTGTCTTTTATTTATTTGAGCCCTCCACTTAAAATCTTAAAAAGTAAGAAAGATGTTCTAAAAAGAAGTTACTTTTGTCCACCAAAAACCTTTTAGATTAGAAATAACAATTTCTCAATTCAACTCTTGTCCTTGAGAAAGATGTAAATCATTGCAAGAAATTGAGAGCAAATCAACTTAATTTCCAAAAGTCAAAAACTAAAAGTGGAGTCCTCGTTTGATAACCAATTTTTTTTTTTTAAATTTTTAGTTTTTGAAATTTAAGCTATTTTCTCTCAATTTCTTACAATGATTTACATATTTCAAATTGAATTCTTAACCAAATTTCAAAAGCACAAACTACTTTTTAAAAACCTTTTTTAGTTTTCAAAATTTGACTTGGTTTTTTAAAATAATAGTAAAAAATAGATAATAAAGCAAGCAATTTAAAGAGTAGAAAGAATGTTAATAAGCTTAATTTTAAAAAACTAAAAATTAAAACCCAAATGATTACCAATGGGGCTGAAATGTTAACCGGAGGATGCCTTGCTATGGTTATGATTACTTTGTGTATTATTATACGTATCAAAGTTACCGTAACAAAATATAAATTTGTGTCTACAGTAAATCAATTGATGATTACTAGTTATAAATGTTCACAAATAATAATAAGAAAAATTATTATAAATAAAAAAATATTAAACTATTTACAAATATAGGAAAATTTCACTTTTCATCTGTAATAAACGGTAATAAACTTAGATCAAAAAAAAGATAAAAAAGTAAAATTTTGTTATATTTATAATTATTTTTAACCATTTTTTATTTTTAAAAATATCCCTAAAAAGAATAATAAAATCCAACTTTATACTTGCATTTCTCTAGGAAAACATGCCATTTCTAAAGAGCGTTACATATATTGTAGGAAGATGTTACATGTCCTTCCTAAAAAGATCTAGCTTTATATTTGCATTTGTTTCTTCAAATTTTTGAGAATTATAATTTAAAAAGCGATTAAAATAGTTAATTAAACCTAGTTTTAAGTTGTGAAGATGTTACATATACCAAAAGGAGTATAACTCAACTGGCATCTAAGATGTGTTAGCAACAATAAGGTCCATGGTTTGAGTCACCTACCTTGAAGAAGATACATATGGTGGGGAGGAGCCAATAGAAAAGACAAGGAGTCTACCATCTCTTTCAGGTGGTTTGGGTTGGGTGCTCCAAGACCATGTGAGATGTGTTCCTATGGTTGGATTGAAGTTCGTCCCCCAATGCATGGAGGTAAAACTTCTTAAAGCAATGGCGATTTGTTATGGACTAGAGAGTATTTCTTCACTCCATATCTCGAATGTGGTGGTTGAATCTAATTGCTTGGAGGTTGTTAACCTACTAAATGATGCTCTTGTTCATTTCTCTGAAGTCTCCTTCATTGCGGAGGAGACTTTAGAGAATGATGCTCTTGTTGATTTCTCTGAAATCTCCTTCTTCATTGCAGAGGCAAAGGATCTAGCCAATGAGTCAGGCTGTTAGTTTTCTCATGTTCACCAAAGTTGGAATGTTCTGGCACATTGTGTTGCACGTAAAGCCTTAGAGGATTGGGAATCTTTACTACTTTGGTTTACATTTGTTATGTATTGTGATGCTCTTTTTTTTTTTTTTTTTTTTTTTCTTTTTTTTTTTATTTTTTGTGTTAAGTGGGGGGGGTTTTTTTTTTTTTTTCTTTTTTTTTTTATTTTTTGTGTTAAGTGGGGGGGGTTTTTTTTTTTTTTTCTTTTTTTTTTTATTTTTTGTGTTAAGTGGGGGGGGTTTTTTTTTTTTTTTCTTTTTTTTTTTATTTTTTGTGTTAAGTGGGGGGGGTTTTTTTTTTTTTTTCTTTTTTTTTTTATTTTTTGTGTTAAGTGGGGGGGGTTTTTTTTTTTTTTTCTTTTTTTTTTTATTTTTTGTGTTAAGTGGGGGGGGTTTTTTTTTTTTTTTCTTTTTTTTTTTATTTTTTGTGTTAAGTGGGGGGGGTTTTTTTTTTTTTTTCTTTTTTTTTTTATTTTTTGTGTTAAGTGGGGGGGGTTTTTTTTTTTTTTTCTTTTTTTTTTTATTTTTTGTGTTAAGTGGGGGGGGTTTTTTTTTTTTTTTCTTTTTTTTTTTTTTTCTTTTTTTTTTTTTTTGTAGTTGTTTGAGTTTGATTTATTAGTTATGGTCAGAAAAAATATGTTACACATATCGTGTGATATCCCACATTTTAGGTAATTTTTTCTTTAAAAAATTAATTATATTGAATTATTTGGTTAGTTGTTTGAATTTTAGTGGAAAATTGAATTTATTTGTAGGAGATTTAAAAGTTTGATTTTTTAGTGGAAAATTGAATTTATTTGTAGGAGATTTAAAAGTTGGATTTAACTTGAATATTTGAAAGGTGAGATTCAAGGGTAAGTGTTCTTGAAACTTTGGTTTTTCTTCTTAATTGCATGTTTAATCCTCTAAATTGAGCATCTTAGAGTGAAAATCGATCAAATTAACTTCCGCTGCATGCTTATTTATCTATCAATTGATATCAGAGCTAATTAATTTCACTCAATTTGCTTTGGTGGGGTTTAATTCATGAGATGAATGTTTATGGGAGCTAAATTGGTTTTTCTGGTTTTGGCATTTTTTTTACCCTTCAATTTTTGGTCAATTATTGTAATTAATATGAGCGTTTTGCTTGTTAATGAGTCAGGAAGAGTTTGTAATTTTTTCGGGATTTATCAAGTTGTAATTTGGCCAAATTTCGAAGAAAACCGAGAGGTGTTCATGAAGAAGGAAAATAGAGAAGCAGCAATTTTTTTTTTTCTCTCTCTCTTCTGGTTCTTCCCACGCCCAAATGAAGGTGATGAAGTTGACCCGTGAACCTTTGACCGGTTCAGTCAAAGTTTGACTGGTTCAGTCAAAGTTTGACCGGTTCAACCCTTTTTAGCCGGTTCAACCCTTTTTCAGCCAGTTCAGCCCGTTTTCGAGGTGTTTCAAGCCGGTTCAAGCTCGTTCAAAGTGTTCAGGACTTGTTTGAGCAGTTTTTTAAATTATTATTGTAATAATTTATTTTTTTTACTTGAAAAAAATGCCAAAACTAGTCCAATTTAGTGTGTTTTAATTATTTATGCATTATGAATGTATGTTTAATTAATTTAAATTTATTTGTGCATATAGTATGCCATATAGATTTAAATCCCCACCATAGGATAAGCATGTTTCATGCATTTTATTTATGTTATAAATGTCATAATAGATAGTATGCATGATTATTTTAATTTCATGAATATTAATATAAATTAGTTATATTAATTGATGGAATGTATATATGTTATGATTTTTTGAATTGTTTATTTTATAATTGTTATAAAATAAATTAGAATTTTAAAATCTATAACAAAGATAATTGCATGCTCACCTAGGGTAAAACCGGTGCAACTCAAATCAACCTCTTTTAATAGTTAAAATTAGGTCGATATCTTGTAAAATTGTGTTTACAAAACTCACCCAACAAAATCCTGTCTAAGGCTGGAGGTATTTAAGTTGACGGTTTACGGAACACCTCTTACCTGGGGATGGAGTTGGCGTTTGAGTTGAGTTAACCCGATTTTATGAGCATGCGAGAGCGGTGTAAGGTGAGTTAAATTAGCTTAAATCACTTAAACATCATAGGTTAAAACTAATCAGTATAAACGTTATACGTGAATTGTTCATCTAGACTTAGGTTGTATATATTTAGCCGGAATATAACCAAGTAAATACCCAATTAAAATTACAACACTTCAGTGGGAGATTAATAAGGTATACGATACATTATCATTAGCTCTCACGTCCCTAAAAGTTCACAACGTGAGATCCCATGCTCGGCTTCGAGTTGCTATTTGGGCAACCTCCTTCGGAAAATGTTTGCATGGGTCAATAGCAAGGTGAATAGGGGAAGTAGTTCATAGTAAGTGGGTGAAGGGTATGTGTCAACACGTCCTATGGTCTCTTCCAATAGGTCACAACGTGAGATTCCTATGTTGCACCTGCTTGGCGTTTATAGGCGCATATCCCTTTGGAGGGTTTGTAACATGGGATTCAGAACTCTATGAACTCCTGAAATGGATAAAGTTACATAGGTCCGTTTTCAAACAATTGTTTCTCCTTCGAGGGCTTGTTTGATTCTGATCTTTGTGATTCGAAAATGGAGGGTATACACTTGCAAGACTTACTAAGTGTTAGTAAAGTTCTTGACCAAAGAAACGGTAACTAAATACTATAAGAATAAGAGTTATTTTGGTATTAGTATTTAGTCAAGAGTATCTTGATTCAGTAAAGGAGTGGTCGACTGCCCTTCGGTAGGGGCCATTCTGACTCACTGAAGTATCATTGCAAAATAAATAATGAAATATGGGTACATTATTACTTGCTAAATAAATTGGATTAAAATTTAGAGTACATTCACTAATTAAACTTGTTAATTTTTCTCCAGCAATAAATACATCTATAGTTCAACTATTAGCTTTGGAAAAACTTAACGGCGATAACTATGGAACTTGAAAATCTAATTTAAACACTATACTAGTTATCGATGATCTGAGGTTTGTTTTAACAGAGAAATGTCCTCCAGTCCCTGCTCAGAATGTGAATCGAAATGTTCGGGACGCTCATGACAGATGGACCAAGGCTAATGAAAAAGCCAAAGTCTATATTTTGGCAAGTATATCAAATATACTATCCAAAAAGCATGAAAAAATGGTCACCGCTAAGGAGATCATGGACTCACTGCAAGCTTTGTTTGGACAACCGTCCTCCTCAGCTATGCATGATGCTATCAAATATGTTTACAATTGTCGGATGAAAGAAGGAATAAATGTTAGGGAACATGTTCTGGACATGATGTCCACTTCAACATCGCGGAAGTAAACGAGGCTGTCATGAACGAGAAGAGCCAAGTAGGATTCATCATGGAGCCTCTTCCGAAGAGTTTTTCCAGTTTAGAACTAACGCCATGATGAACAAAATAGATTATAATCTTACCACCCTTTTCAATGAGTTACAGATTTACTAGTCCTTATTGAAAAATAAGGGTTCTGAGGTAGAGGCAAATGTTGCTACTACCTCAAAAAGGAGATTCCAAAAGGGATCTACCTTTAAAAATAAATATGTCCCAAAGAATAAAGGTATTCAGAAGAAGAAAGGAAAAGGGAAAGGAAGAACACTTCCTACTACTACTGCAAAAGGCAAAAAGCCCGTCGTAAAGAAAGGAAAATGTTTCTACTGCAGCGGTGATGGGCACTGAAAAAGGCACTGCCCGAAGCACCTTGCCGATAAGAAGGCTGGAAAAGAGAATCAAGGTAAATACGATTTAATGGTTCTAGAAACGTGTATAGTGGAGAATAATGATTCTACTTGGATATTGGATTCAGGAGCCACTAATCATGTTTGTTTTTCTTTTCAGGAAACTAGTTCCTGGAAACAACTAGAAGATGGTGAGATAACTCTCTAGGTTGGATCAGGAGGGCTCATCTCAGCTTTGGCAGTGGGAGATGTAAAGGTATATTTTGGAAATAGATCTATATACTTAGAAAGTGTTCTGTATGTACCCTCTTGCAAGAGGAATTTAATGTCTATTTCTTGTTTGATTGAACATATGTACAAAGTTTCTTTTGAAATTAATGAAGTGTTCATTACTAAAAGAGGTGTACAAATTTGTTATGCAAACTTAAATAATAATTTATATAAGTTAAAACTAACCAGAGTTAAGGCTATTTACAATACTGAAATATTTAAAACAGCTGAAACTCAAACAAAATGACGACGTGTTTCTCAAAGTACCTATCTTTGGCACTAAAGACTTGGCCACATTAATCTCAATAGGATTGAGAGATTGGTTAAAAGCGGACTTCTAAACAAGTTAGAAGATAACTCTCTACCACCATGTGAGTCTTGCCTCGAGGGAAAAATGACAAAGAGATCTTTTACTGAAAAAGGTCTTCGAGCCAGAGAACCCTTAGAACTCGTGCATTCGGACCTTTGTGGACCAATGAATGTAAGGGCTCGAGGAGGGTATGAATATTTCATCAACTTTATTGATGATTATTCAAGGTACGTTATATTTACCTAATGCATTATAAATCTGAAACCCTTGAAAAGTTCAAGGAATTTAAGACAGAGGTTGAGAACCAATTAGGTAAAACTATTAAAACACTTCGATCTGATGGAGGTGGAGAATATATGGACTTAAAATTCCAGGACTATATGATAGAACATGGAATTAAGTCTCAACTCTCTGCACCTAGTACGCCACAGCAAAACGGGGTAGCTGAAAGGAGAAACAAAACCTTGTTGGACATGGTTCGTTCGATGATGAGTTACGCATCGTTGCCTAACTCGTTTTGGGGATTCGCAGTGAAGACCGCGATTTATATTTTAAATAATGTTCCTTCTAAGAGTGTTTCAGAAACACCCTATGAGTTATGGACAGGGCATAAAGCTAGTTTACGTCACTTCCGGATCTGGAGTTGCCCAGCACACGTGTTGGTGCAAAATCCTAAAAAATTGGAACATCGTTCAAAATTATGCCTATTTATAGGATACCCTAAAGAAATGAGAGGTGTTCTATTTTATGATCCTCAAGATGAAAAGGTAATTGTATCGACAAATGCCACATTCCTAGAGGAAAACCACATACGTGATCATAAACCACGTAGTAAACTAGTATTGGAAGAGATTTCAAAAGATGCTACAGATAGATCACAAAAAAAATTGCTGATCAAACTGACCAATCAACAAGAGTTGTTGATAGACCAAGCACATCTAGTCTGTCACGTCCATCTCAAAAGTTGAGAGAGCCTCGACGTAGTGGGGGGTTGTTAGACAGCCCGACCGCTATTTAAGTTTAGTTGAAACTGAAGTCACCATACTTGATGATGGCTTAAAGGATCCATTGACCTATAAACAGGCAATAAATGATGTTGATCGAGATTAGTGGATCAAAGCCATGGACCTCGAAATGGAGTCTATGTACTTCAATTCAGTCTGGGAACTTGTAGAATCAACCTGATGAGGTAAGACTTATCGATTGTAAATGGATTTACAAATGTAAACGAGACCATATGGGGAAGGTACAGACCTATAAAGCCCGGTTAGTAGCAAAGGGTTATACCCAGGTAGAGGAGGTCGATTACGAAGAAACCTTCTCACCTGTTGCTATGATAAAACCAATAAGGACAATCTTATCCATTGCCACTTTTTATAATTATGAAATTTGGCAAATGGATGTCAAGACTGCCTTCCTAAATGACAATCTTGAAGAGAACATCTACATGGTCCAACCAAAAGGGTTCATAGAACAAGGCCAGGAGCAAAAAGTTTGCAAGCTGAATAGATCTATTTATGGATTAAAACAAGCATCCAGATCCTGGAATATGATTTGATACTGCAGTCAAATCTTATGGCTTTGAACAAAACGTTGATGAACCTTGTGTATACAAAAGGATCATCAACTACACTATAACATTTCTTGTTCTATATGTAAATGATATCTTACTTATTGGGAATAATGTCGGATATCTTACTGACATGAAGAATTGGCTAGCAACTCAATTTCAGATGAAAGATATGGGAGAAGCTCAGTATGTTCTCGGGATCCAAATAGTTAGGAACCATAAGAATAGAACGCTAGCTATGTCTCAAGCATCTTATATAGACAAAGTGTTGTCTAGGTTTAAGATGTAAGATTCCAAGAGAGGTCTTCTACCTTTCAGGTATGGAATACATTTGTCAAAGGAACAATGTCCTAAAACACCTCAAGAGGTTGAGGATATGAGACAAGTTCCCTACACATCAGCTGTCGGGAGTCTAATGTATGCAATGCTATGTACATGACCAGACTTATGTTTTACAGTAGGAATCGTCAGTAGGTATTAGTCCAATCCTGGGTTTGCACATTGGATTGCTGTTAATAATATCCTCAAGTATCTAAGGAGAACGAGGAACTACGTATGTATGGAAATAAGGATCTGATCCTTACCAGATACAGTGATTTCGATTTTCAAACCGATATAAACTCGAGGAAATTTACTTCGGGATCGGTATTCACTCTTAACGGAGGAGCAGTAGTATGGAGAAGTATTAAGCAGAGTTGCATTGCCAACTCCACAATGGAAGCGGAATATGTTGCTGCATGCGAGGCAGCCAAAGAAGCAGTATGGCTTAGGAAGTTCCTCAAAGATCTGGAAATTGTTCTAGACATGCATCTACCAATCACTTTACATTGTGATAACAGTGGGGCAGTAGCGAACTCCAAAGAACCATGAAGCCATAAGCGTGGAAAGCATATTGAGCGCAAATACCATCTCATCAGAGAAATTGTGCAGAGAGGAGACGTTATTGTAAGACAAATAGCATCTGAGCATAACATTGCTGATCCATTTACAAAGGCCCTCTCGGCTCTTGTTTTTTAGGGCCACCTGAAGAGTTTAGGACTACGAGTAGAATAAATAGGGCAAGTGGGAGAAATTGTAGGTATGGGATGCCCTAATTTATTGTATTTAGATTTTTCTTACTGTACTCAACTTTGTTGTAACCCACTAGGAGTTTTAGTCCAAGTGAGAGTTTGTTGGGTTGTATGTCCTAAAACTGGTAGTTTTTGTAAATAGGTGATTTTTAGTATATATGAAGTTATTCAAGTGAATTAATTATTTATTAACTCTAAATCCAATTAAACTACGAACCCTTGGCTACTACTATGAGTACTTGGACTTTATGTGGAGATATAAACATGATCAAGTTCAAGTAAGTAGCCTCAATAGTCTATAGTACATGGATCAGGTTGGGTACCTCTTCCTGGAGACACTATTGAATACAACCCGCTTCATGATGGATACAAATGTTGTAAAGTGTCATAAATAAAGTGATTTTGATTTGCTCATGTAGAGACATGTGAGCGGGGGGTATTCTACATAATGAGATTGTGTAAGACTGACCCTCAAATAATTACTGTTACGTATTAACACCGTTTACGATTAACACTGATTAATTTCACTTATCAATGACCTAGATAACTTGATCTAAATCTTGAGCTATCTATAAACTCATGTTTATTCAGAATTATCTCTTGATCTGCATAGGTAAGAGTAAGCTTAATAGTGCTGCTCAACATTCCTCCCATTTTAGGGATAAAACCGGATAGATAATTGGGAACATAGAATTTGCAAGACGGAATTCACTTCTACCCAACTTAGGGATAGAAGAGAGGTTGTTCTCTTAAGTGTTGTTCCCAGGACTTGAACAAGGGGCCTCATCCTCTCACTGGCCCGAGAGGAAATGGATTTAGTGATTAGATCCTAAATCAATTGTTCATTAGAGGGACAATGGTACTTAAGGAGAAACGATGTAACTCAGAGGTAAGTCGGTATTTGACCTAGCTGAAGTTATGAACAACCAGTGAAGGATTGACTTATCGATGACGGTTATATCAAATGGACACAAATATATCTACAGTGAGAAAAAGTGTAGCTATGGGCTTTAGTGGAGTGTCCCGTTAGTCAACGAATGTTGGTTAGCTAGGTTAAAGAGTTTGGCCAGTTAATCTCGGATCGTTGGAGCTCATGATCTGTAGGTCCATTAGGTCCCTCTACTAGCTCTTAGATAATGTGGTGAATAAGTTTGAACCGTTCAAATCTTGGCTTGAGGAATGAAAATCTGATAGATATACGATATATCGATGTTTAATTACGAATTAAACGTAAATAAAGTTAATTATAATATTTAAATCTAATTTAAATATTAATCATATGAATAGGGATTCATATCGGTTTTTTAGAAAAATCGGGACAAGTGGGAAAAATAATATTATTTTATTATTTGATATTAAAATAATATTTAATTAATTAAATATTAAATTATTTTTATTTAATTATTTAATTATTTTTAAAAAATTAAAAATCAATTTTAATTCAATTTTGGAAATTCATTGAAAATTGATTTTAAAATTGATTTTTGAAGATTGGATTTTTCCACTAACTAAACTAGGAGCTTGGTTGTCTTCTTCACAATTAACCAACAAATTAACCATTTTGTGTTGTCAAATTTTGATGCAATTGGATCGCATGTTATTCTTTAATAAATAGAGATAATTTTGACATAAAAATGGTTAAGAATTTTGTGAAATTAAGGGTTAATTTTGCAAAATTCCATCAATTGTTCATCTTCTTCCCAATCTTCATTCTTTCTCAAATTCACCACAAATTTGAATCCTACAATCCAATCTAAGCCTAGAGAATAGTAGAGAAGACTCTTGTGGTGGTCTACAACCAAGTGGTGCTGAAATTTATCAAGAATTGAAGGAGAATTTGGAGCTTTAAGGGTAAGTGTTCTTAAAACTTTGGTTTTCCTTCTTAATTGCATGTTTAATCCTCTAAATTGAACATCTTAGAGTGAAAATCGATCAAATTAACTTCCGCTGCATGCTTATTCATCTATCAAGTTTATGTCACACTTGAAAATGGAAGAAGTGCACCTTTAGGTGTTGGTCTTAAAGAAAAGTGTTTAAGGGAGGTGACTACTTTGGAAAGAAAGGAAATTAATTTGTTCAAAACTCCAACTACTTGAATATGGTTTGGATTGAAAATATGATTTGAGTGGTTGCTAGGTGTTGGTTTTGGTGTAATAGAAGAATCTCTCACTTACATTTGGAACTTTGGACCTCACTATGTGGTGGTGAAAGAATCGCGTAAAACGTAGGTTGTGAAGCTCAATTTCGACGTCAAAGTATTTTTCCAAAATAAAAAGATAAGAGGGATAATCTAAAGTGAAGTTGTTAGTAGCAATAGTTGTATTAAAACTATGATAGGGAAAAATCAACTAGTTTGGTTATATATTGAAGTTAGATGTTTGAATCTCTAAACCGACAAATCTATAAAAATTAATTTATTTATATTGTAATATTATACGCAACTTGTCAAACAAATTCTATACAAAAACTAGACAGAAAAGAGTAGAAAGAGCAAGTCACTTATTACATAAATTCGAGAGCACAACTTATTGTTTGGAGTTCATAACATGTACTATTAGGAATTAAAGGCAGTGCAATCCCTTCGAATTTCACCATTATTACCCGTCTTAACCCCGACCCGACCCAACTTAGTCATGGCCCTAATAAATGCTGCATTAAACTCCGCCCCATTGGTGGAAAAGCTAAGAACCGTCGGCTGCGATTCTGACTCAGTAAACAGAATCTGGTCCGCAGTGAAGAGCCCCTTGCCGGCAACAAGATTCTGGTAGTAAACGTTGTCAAAGGTCTGAGGGGTTATAGGGTCCATGTTGATGGCCACACTAGGATCCACGTTTTGGGGACAAGCATCCATTAGCTGTCGAGCGTAGCCGGGGTCTAAGGATGGGTCCACTGGAGACGAAGGGGAAAACGAGTAAAGGCGGTTGGCAAAACGGTCACAATGGGAGAAGCCGAGGGTGTGAGCTCCGGAGAGGGCGATCATGTCGATGAGGGTAAGGTTGTGGGCGGCGAACATGGTGGTGAGTTGGTCCAGATTGAAGAATGGTTCTGGTAGGTTTCCAGACACTCGAGATGCTTGGGAAATTAGCCCATCTCGACGTCCAAGTTCTACGCTGTATTGTGGACCTCCAGCCTGGAGGATAACAAATAAAAGAAGACAAAAACGTGAACTTAATAATTTGTAAACATTCATCTTGATATAAAAAATCATATAATTAATGTAGTTGAAATGAAATAGATGCTAGTGTTGTTACTTACCAAGTTAACCACGTCTCTAGCTGCAAGAGCCAAGATGTCAGCACATGAGACAACACCGGGACAAACATTTTCAACTGCTTGTTTTGCTTTAACAACCGTGTCAAATCCATCTCCTGCTAATGAAAGATTGTCTTTAGCCTCTTTCTCTGCATCCCCATTCGGAGATGCTATCATCACTGAACCATCACATCCCTACATTAATTTCATTCAAGAAAATCAAAATGGAGAGAAGATTGGTTACTATTGTTTGATCATCAACTATATTATATATATATATATATATATATATATATATATAAAGAAAAGTAAGAAGTTGGTTCTTACTTGGGTTACCTATATATATATATATATATAAAGAAAAGTAAGAAGTTGGTTCTTACTTGGGTTACCTCCAAGTCAAATTGTTTAGGTACTTCACTAAATAAGTTGGCTATTGCTGACTAATTAAAAGCGTATATCACTAAATTCTCCTCTCTTTTGTTTTGCTTAATACTTGAATAAAAACCCCACCAAATCCAAATATTTCTCGAGAATAGTATATTATTATTTATTGTAGACTAAAAAATAGAAAAATTATTTTAAATGACAAAACGGTTAAAAATATTTACAAATAATAGTCAAGTATCGTAGATGGTAAAATTTTGTTATATTTATAAATATTTTTGTTAATTTTCGTATATTTGAAAACAAGGCTAAAATATATTCATAATTTAAAAAATATATAGCAGAAAAAAAAAAGAAAAAGAAAAATTACTTGCCATATTTATAAATCAATGGCATAAAAAAGTTGCACAAATATAAAAATATGTTTATGTAACTCATAATTGAGTGATAAACAACGAGGTCTGTAATTAATAAGTCATATTTACACCAATATTAAAGATAGATATAGACGTTTTGATTCAGAAATACCATAATTTGTAGGCTATGAATGATAGATATTGTTTTAAAATTTATAGTTACCTCAACAAAGCAGTCATGGAAGAAGAGTCGCAAAGTTGCAGGAATGGTAACGAAGGTTTGAGCAAACTTGGATTGAACAGATTGTGTAACTATTTGCTCTACGTTTGGGCAACTTGAGGCATAAAAATTTTCTACTAATTGCGCCTCCCTTCTCTCCACCGTCGCCGCCACTACAACCACCGCCAAAACTAAACGCCTCCAAAAAAATAATCCCATTTTTCAAAACAATGGAGATGGATCACTTTATGGTTTAATTACTCATATAACAACATATCTTAGCTTTGATATATATCTCCTCTTTGCCACTTCCATTGGCTATTTATATACAAATCATATATGGGATTTGGGTGAAGAAAATATGGGACAAGAAACGATGGCTTTTGTGAATAACTCGGTCAAAGTTTTTTAATTATTTCACAACATTTTTCCAATCAGGGACTAAATAATTTAATTTGACGTTTGAGTTGTTGGGGTCAATTGAGAATTGCTATCAATGTAATAATCATATTTACAATTGGGCTGACTTGACTTCTTTAACGTTAAAACGAATATATAGTTTCTCAAAAGCACACCAAAATATATAGATTAATTAAAGATTATTTTTTAGAAAGAGATATTATGTGGACCAAAAACACACACCAAAATATCTCAACTAGGTTGACGCATTCATAGTGCTCTCATCAAATTTCACTATTATTAATCAAAAAAGGTTGGATTACAAAACAAGCATAAGAACTAGAGGTAAGTCCAACGGCAAGAAAAGTTGAAGTGTACATAAAAGCAGTCAAGTTTAGAGAAACAGTTGATGGGTTGTATTCTTGAAAAAGCTTAGATCGGTAAGTCCAATAACCTGCCATGGAGCAAATGGTGTCCCAACGATTTAGATTTCTACAGTAGTTTTTCGTTGAAAGTACGATTGTTTCTTTTAATTCATATTGTGGAACAAACTGCGACTGTTGTGTCAAATATGAGATAGTGTTTATCCTCGATGACATGCTAAATCCATGCAGGTTAGTGCAGAGATGTTTGTAAGTACCCAGCAAATTGTGTAACCTGTTCTAGAAAGAGTTGGCCAATTCACAATTGAAGGTTAATTGGTCATGATTATTATAATATTATAAATTTGTTTGATATAAAAAAGTCTGAGGATTTCCGTGAAAAAGATAAATTTGTCTTCAAAATAGATTATAAAGTGAAATAATATTTGATGATAATTAACCATTTCTAGTTAGCTAGATCATTTGCATTTCTTTAAAATTTGAAATTACTTATATAAATATAATATTAGCTAGGAGATGTATTAAGGATTTTAAATTAAATAGGACACTTGCCAATATAGTAAAATAAGGCTAAAATATTACAAATATAGCAAAACGTAAAACTAATTGTAAATATAGCAAAATTTACCTTCAACTCATAGAAAATGTCCAAAAAACCCATTGAAAGCACAAAAACACGCTAGAGGTACAAAATTCCCTTTTTTTCTTTTCTTTTTTTTTTTTTTTTTAATTTATCAACGATAGGTGCTATCATTGATAGAAATCTATCACTGATAGTTGTTATTAGTGAGAGCAACTATCACTTATTGTAGCTATCATTAATAGCATTGATATCTACCTATATCATTGTTGTTATTGATACCAGCATAATATCTAATCTAAAATTTATCACTGATAACACACGGATATCATTAATATCTACCTAACTTCTATTATCGATATCACTGATACACGAATATCACTGATATCTACCTAACTTCTATCATCGATATCACTAATACACGGATATCACTGATATCTACCTAACTTCTATCACCGATGTCACTGATACACATATATCACTGATATCTACTCTAAGTTTTATCACTGGTCTCACTGATACATGGGTATCACTGATATCTACCTAAGTTTTATCACCAATATCATTGATATCTTCCTAACTTCTATCACCGATATCACTGATACACGGATATTGCTGATACCTACCTATGTTCTATATCACTAATATTATTGATACAAAAATATCGTGATATCTACCTAAATTATTTTACTAATATCATTGATAATTGATATTACCGATACATGGATATCACTAATATTTATCTAAGTCATATCACCAATATCATTAATATCTACTTAAGTCATATCACTGATCTATGGATATCAATGATATTTACCTAAGTTATATAACTGATATTACTAATATCATCGAGTTTAAATGTTAGAATTATTAAATTCATATTTTTCACTTTTAAATAGGACTATAGTGAATTCTTTTCTAACATTTAAAGACATGTATAGCGATAGAAAGTGAATTCTTCAATTAGTAATAGAATTCTTTGAGTGACTAATTTATAAGCGTATTAGTGGCTATCACTAATAGATTTATATTATTATGTCATAATAATAGAAATTTATCACTAATAGCTACTAATAGATTTTATAAGTTTTAGACTTTTAGTTTGATCTTGAGTATTTACCAATAAATTATTATACATTAGTTAATAAAAGTCTATATAGTAATAGACTTTTACTACTGATTAAAGTAGTCTGTCAGTGATAGAAACTTATTATTGATAGACTATAATAGACTTAGCCTATCAGGGATATCATAGGCTATCAGTGATAGAAGTTTATTATTGATAGATTTCATACTTTTAAAGTCCTATAAAAAGAAAAAAAAATTATGAGCCCGTTTAATAACATTCTCATTTCTCATTTTTTGAGGAATAAATTTGTTTGATAACCATTTTTGTTTCTTGTTTCTAAATTTTAAAAAACATTTCTAAGAAAGGTGCAAATTTGAGAAATAAAAAAATGTAGTTTCTTTCAAATTCATTTATATTTGCTATTTATATTTAACGTTTCATTATAATAATTAAACTTGATGATTAGCTCGTTAGTGTTAAGACACTTGAGAAAATGACTGTGCACTCTCAAATCTTGGGTTTAAAATATAGCCTTATCAAATATTTATTATTACATTAGGGAAGCAAAGACTTGGAGAGATGAAATTGGGAAAATGGGAAAGAGATGCTGGGAGATGGGAAGAAATTTTTTTTTTTAAATATGAAGAAGAAATCTGAATAAACGAAGGGGCGACTTCAAACAAAAGGAAGAAAATGAAATAAAAATAGAAAAATAAACAAAAAGGAAAAAAATGGAAAAGAAGAGAAATTATCTTAAATCACATAATTGCTAAAAATATTTATATCTAATAGCAAAATCTACATTCTATCGCGATCTATTATAGATAAACAGTAAAATTTTGTTATATTTGTAAATATTTTGATTTTTGTTCCTATATTTAAAAAGAGTTCAAGTAAAATAAATAAAAATAGAAAAAGAAAAAGAATGGAAAAGAAAATGAAATCAAAAATGGAAAAAGAAGAAGAAAAAAGAAAAAAAAAAGAAGAAAGAAAGAAAGAAAGGAAGGGAAGTGCACTAAGGGCAAATTTGAAAATTTAAAGAAATTTAAAAAGTTGACATATCAACATTTGCAATTTGTAAATATTTTGAAAATATGTTGTATTCTTAATTTTTTTCCCCTCATTTTGCAATCTATTACAAATTTACCATTAAATAGGGTAGGTGCATATAATATCTTAAAACTTTAATCAATCGTATAATCAATATTCTAAACATTTTAATATTTAAACGGATACTATTTTAACATGTACTTATTCTTTTCTCCTGCGATACTTTTGATTAGTTATAGGTTTGAGAATAAAATTTGTTTGATTTCATGTTTAAGTTCAGATTTTTTCAATTATTAAGGGTTGGAAACATTTATTTTTTCTTTAAGGAATAGCTACGGCAAACTGATAATAACAATCTATTTCTTTTGTGTAATCAATGAATCTATTTCTTTAATAATCAATGTCAAACTTTTAAAAAAATTCAAAACCCTTGCTATTAAGAAATATATCAATAACCCACCACAGACTTCTTCCAAACTTAGAATACATACTATTTGTTTAATGACGTAATGACGTAAGGTTAAACAAATAATATCTGACAAGTTTTTAACGGCTAAAGCAAGCATAACGAAAATGGTATATTGTGAGTGTTAGCAACCATTGAAATACATTTTCAAGTGTTTAATTTAAAAAATAAGTCATTTGATAAAAAATACAAATGTTTGGTAACCATTCAAAATGAATTTTAAAAGCTATTAATGTTTTTATTTTAAATAGTTCTTATAAAAATGTTTAAATAAAGATAAATTTTTTAAGTTAATTTGAACGGCCTTACATCTTCTCGCTTTTATTATATTTTTTTAAAAAAAAAAAGTATGAAAAAATAATTCTTCAACTTTTTAGGGTGTTTTTTTTTTGGAACACACGAAATTATTAACGATTGCTGTCTTGTGTGCCAAATTGGATGGGGATTATGGTAATTATACTCAAAGCTCTTGAGTTAATTTCTAATTTGAGAGCAATTATTTAAAGTCTCCCACTCAACTTCTTTAAATTTGAAATCAATAAGTTTTCAACTACTCCACAACATGTCTTCAAACGAATGTTGTTTTCATAATCTTTATATGCATACTATGTGAAGCATCCATGATTAACTATATCTCATATTGTAAGTTCTCATTAATTTAATCTCAAGCTGTTAGTTTATAGACTTGTGTGGCTTTTCCCCCTAAAACATATTGATTTTGTATTTTAATATATTCGCTTGGTGGTTGTGGTGTGGCCAATTACATTTGGTCATCTCCAATAATTTAATCATGGTCTATAGACATAGTTTTGTTTTTATTTTGTAGGTTATTTGTAATAGATAATAAAATAATAGAAAAAATCTAAAAATATAGCACATTTTAACCAATCAACTTTCAAATTATGTGATTTTCAGTTTTGTCCTCTTGTCTTGCATAATTTTTTTTTTTTTTTTCCTTTTCTTCTTTCAACTTTTGCTTCCATCTCCTCGTATTTTCTTTTTCCCTCTTTTATTATTATTATTATTATTTTTTCATTTTCCAGTTTTGCTTTCATCTCCTCATTCTCCTCATATTTTTTTCTTCCCTTATTTTTTTCCTTTTCTTTTTCCAGTTTTTGCTTCCATCTCCCCAATCTCCTCATGATGAAAAGCATTATCAAACGGGCCATGGCCAATATATATATATATATTTTTTTAGGACTTTAAAAGTATGAAATCTATTAGTAATAAACTTCTATTATTGATAGCCTATGATATAACTAATAGACTAAGTCTATTATAGTCCATTATTGATAGGCTTCTATAACTGAAAAACTACTTCAATTAGCGATAGACGTCTCTAACTTAAATCAACTAATGTATACTAATTTATTAGTAAATACTCAAGATAAAATTGAAAGTCTAAAACATATAGAATCTATTATTTGCTATCAGTGATAGATTTCATTATTATGACATGATAATATAAATTTATTAGTGATAGTCATTGATATATTTATAGCTGTAAGGATGAAAGCCCTAATGCAAAGGAAAAGTACAGAGAACCAAACCTCGAAATTTAATTTTGGAATTATAAAATACCAATACATAATTGGCACTTCAAAAGAATTAAACTAGATTAAGCATGTAATTAAGGAAAGAAATACCAACCTTTTGAAATAGATTTGGAACACCACCACACGATTCACTTCCTATTTTTGGAAGAATTGAGGACTTGGTTTGTGGAAATCAATCTCAAAGGAGAAACACAATTTCTTTTAGGGAGAATTTTAACTCACAGGAGCAAAACATTGATTTCATCATCTTATTTTTCTTGCCTGTTTTTAGGTATATGAAGAGAAGAAATGAAGGAGAGAGAGAGGAAGACATGAGAATGAACCCATGATTAACCTAACTTCCCATACGTGAGAAATTTGTTATTTGATTTTTAATAAAATAAAAAAAATAAAATAACTAATTTAATTAATTAATAATAAATAATAAATAATTAAGTTAATAATTAATTAAAATCTAATTTAATTAACAAATTCATTTAAATCGTATTTAAATGAACATCTCTCACAAAACCTATAGTTTTAATTCAATTAATTAAATTAAATTAAATTAAATAATCAATCAATTCTACAAATAATTAATTACCAAATTAAATATCTAATATTTAATGTAACCTACAGTTGAATCATATTCAATTGTATTTCTCCCATAACCTATAGTTTTAATGTGCATCTAATATGCATTAAATTTTTCACCTATAGATTTAATATGAATCTAATTCATATTAAATTTATATTTGAACTACTTCAAATATTTAATTATTTCAATAGTTTCGAATCATATCCAAAAATTAAATTTATAAAGTTTTAAAGAAATTTTATATTATAATTTGTTATTATACATTATAATATTCCCCAAGTGAATTCGAACACTTCAAATTCATTTCAAGATTTAATGTACCTCAAAACTCTTTACAAGCTAGGGAGGGGACCTAAGATACCTACAAATCAGAAGCTCCAACGATATGAGATTAATTTACTAAACTCATTAAACCAAATTAATCAATATTCGTTAACTGTGAGTACACTCCACTAAAGATCTGCAACTGCACTTTTCTCACTGCAAATATATTTCTGTGTCCACGGATATAAACTAATAACAACAAATTAGTCCTTCACAAGTGTTCGTTATGCCAACTTGGTCAAATTACTGTTTTACCCCTAGGTTACCTCTAGATTCTTAAGTATCAGTGCTCCTCTAATGAACAATCTGTTTTATGGTCCAACCATTAAACAAAAACCCCTCTTAGGCCAATGAGAGGGTAGGACCCTTTGTTCAAGTCTCGAAGACACCACTTAAGGGAACACTCATCTACTTACCCTAGAGTCGGGAAAGAATGAAATCCATCTTGTATAATTATGTTCTCAGCTCTCCACTTGGTCTTGTCCTTAAAATGGTAGGCGTATTGAGTCAGAAAATCGACCACTCTCATCCATACAAATTAAAGGACAATTCCTCGTGAACAGGAGTTCATAATATACTCAGGATTAAGACTAAGTTATCTAGGTCAATCTATTGAAATAGAAACCTAACTAGTCAACAGAATTACATCTTAGTGGTTACTATCTCGTGGTCTTTTCTTATGCAAACTCATTGTACAAGATACCCCCACTCACATATCATCTACACGAATGCGTTGAATCATTGCGTTTGTATCTAATACAAAGTGAGCTGTATCCATAGTGTCACCAGGATAAGGTACCCAACCTTATCCTTATACTATAGATCCTTTAGGTTGTATCTTGATTGTTAATCCCCGTATGTCTCCACATACTGTTCAAGACTCATAAGATAACCTAGGATGTTAGTTTATTAGATTTCAGGGTTATTAAGACAAAATAAATACGAGATAATCAATAACACTTTAAAACCCAACAATAACTTAGTCACTCAAAGAGTTCTATCATTGATTGAAGGATTCACTGCCTATCTGATGCAAGCCACAAGTGCACATGTCAAGTAATAATATAAGACGGTTAAAGTCCAAATATCGTTCCACTGATGTTCCAATTGTGAAAGTTTAAATCACTTAGCTATTCTAGAGTTGAGTCAATTTTATTTGAGAATTCGACTTCAAGTTGTGATTAACAAAACATATAAGGAAAGCAAGTAAAGTTGAGTCAATCGTTGTTTAATCTATTATGCAACAATCTAGGGTTCATGGCGTTAATTGCAATTCATATGCTTAAGTCTAGAAACATAAATTTGGGTTATTTTCTACAAAAAAAAAAGAACTTTTCTCATGCAACCTAATTGATTGCTAACATCTTGAAACCAAGTTAGATCACATGACATTAAGATTAGTTTTAACAACTTTCATTATTAACCTAACTATTTCCATGAGAGATTAATAATAATTCATTGTTATAGTTCCAATTAGACATACAATTCCTTAAATCATACATCTAATCTTGCAAGCATGGATGACCAATAAACAAGAATTAAGCACAATAACATGAAAAACATATTCATCACAACAATCCATAAAAAGTCTATAACATTAGCATAACTTCATAAACAATTCATCAATACCCTAAAACTAAAGAGTCTAGTCACTCATAACATTAGAAAACATGTTCAAGACAATTTTCAGCATAGAAAGAGTGTAAAGAAGCCATTGATTGAGGAGGAACTGCGAAGACTTCCTTGATTTTCACGTCGGGAACTCGAACGGCACCGAACTCTCTCTCAAACTCTTTTCTCTCTTCCTTGTAGCCAACTTACTCTTGAGGTACTGTATTGTGTGTTCAAGGTTGCTGGAAACTCCTAAATTTATAGACTTGGCCATCCAAAATTCTTTCCAAATATAAAGAATTTTCAATTTAGGAAAGCTAGCGTCGCTGCCTGTCATAATAGCCTAGCGCAGCAACGCTCTCGAGCAGTGTGGCGATACTCTCGAGCAACATCGTGACACTCTTGAGCAGCATTACGACTCTATTCGTTATGGTTGCCTGGTTTCAAATGCAGTTACACTTTAACAATTACTGATTTTCGATGCTCTCAAGTCTAGAGTGCAATAGGGCAGCACAACGACGCTCTCGGCTGTGCTGCCCCATTTTTAGGGTTTTCTTGCATTTTCTTATGTTTTTCGCTCGTTTTTGGGTCGATTTGGTCTTTTTAGCTTTTGGTACTTAATTTTTGCCATTGTCACCTGAAAACCACTAGCAAACACTTGAAATCTCATAAAAACATCCCTAATTTAATAGAATAAAAAACACTTTTTGAGTGCTTTTCACTATCACTCGTATTTTTAAATGGTAAAAAAGAATCCACTAAATATTTGTATATTGGTAATATCAATTACCCGTGATATTAATGATAGAACTTAGATAGATATCAGTTATATTTATGTATTAGTGATATCGAACTTAGGTAGATATAAGTGATAGAAGTCTATTAGTGATAAAAGTCTATTATTGATAATCATGATAAAAGTTTCTCATTAATAACCATTGATAGCTTCCAGTGTGAATCTTTCAAAATTGATAATTACCAATGAAAGTCTATCAGTGATTGTCATTTATATTTTCTATCATTGATAACTTAATCTCTAATGATTTTCTTTCATAATTAATAGCTACTTATAAAAGTCTATCATTGATAGACAACTTAATGAATTTAATTAATAAAGTTGAATCTCGAATTAAAGTGTAAGTGAGTGATAAGTGCTTGAAAAGTGCTTTCTATCCTCTCAAATTAAGGGAGTTTATATTAGATTTCACTTGTTTGCTAGTGGTTTTCAGGTTAAAATGGGGAAAATTAGAAGAAAAGACCAAAAGATCAAAACCGAGCAAGAACACAGTGAAAACAAGAAGAAAACTCAATTTAGCAAAAATTGGGGCAGCGCCGTGGCGCTCTCTTTCCTAATTTGGCAGCGTAGCGGCGCCAGGTTACCTTAAATGAAAAAAAGTTATTTTTGGAAAGATTTTTTGGGCGGAATACTCTATAAATTTGGGGGTTTCCAAGAGCCCTAATCACAATTCAAAGCACAAAATACCAGACTTAAAAAGCCACAAGAAGGAGAGAATTAAGTGAGAGTTCATAGAAGAGTTCAAAGAGTGAGTTAGTTGCAAGGAAGAGGAAAAGAGTTCGAGATAGTCGTGGTGCCCTTCGACTTCCGACGTGAGAGCTAAGGAGATCGTGACGGTGCTACCTCAATCAAGAGCCTCTTTTCAGTAGAGTTTCCTTTTCTTTACACTCTTTCTTTGTTTATTTTGTTTAAACATGTTGATTCCATTTGATAAAAGTCTATCCTTGTAGCCACTATTAAAAGCTATCGATGATAGCCACTAATTGAAGTTATTAGTGATAGCTGATAACTTGTAGAAATACAAGTTATTGTACTCTTTAATTGGAATAATTAGAGTAATTTAAGAGATAAACGAAGGAGTTTGAGAAGGAAGTAGTGTAATATGAATAACTTTACGTTCATGATGTTTACAAAAGATCTATTCATTGAATTGACTTTCTTAGATTTATAGGCTCGCTCCCTCTTTTTCCAAGAATTGATGCACTTCCCTTTACCTCATAGGGCCTTTTCTAATAGGGGAAAAGCCTTCCATTTCCGTCAAATGACCCGGCCTCCTCTGGCTCTTCCACCGTCCGGGCTCCGTTTCCCGCTTATGCTATGCTCCACTGTCAAAAATGATTTACAATTTATTATGTCTCAAACCATAGGTATTTCAGTCGTTCATAAGAATAAGTACCAAATTAATCAAAGTGGGGAGATAAAGAAATAGATCGAACCGATCGTCTGTGTGTCACCCTTTTCCAATGCAAGGAAGATTAGAAATTACATATATTAGACATATTTTCGATTTAAATATAAACAAACCAAATCCTATTTCTTAATTCTAAATCATTTTAGATCCGATCGAAATAGGATTTTCGAGATAAGGAATAAACAAACCATGGATAAATCCAAGCGATCCTGCCGCTGAGATGCTCAGTTGACTCCTTAACCTTGATAGAAAGATGGCTTATTAGAAATTATGTGTTTTATGTCCTTTAAACGTAGGGTTTGACAAAAAGGAACAAAAAATGTTGAAGGACAAGAAAAAGATGCTGTCAGAATCGCCAAAACCACATTGTTCTATTGATCAACACGTCAAAGAACCCATTGTCTAGAGAAATCGTTAGTGGCCATAACAACGGAGTTTGAAAAGGAGCTGCTTAAGGAATGTGATGCAGACATGTGATAGGCAAAGATTTTCTTCTTCGGGCATCGTTTAATTCCCAAAAAGAAATCCCTATTAAAAGAAATTGATAATACTGAATCCTAAGTTTAGGTCGAACGACAGGGATAATAGTCTTTGTTTCGTTAAGCAAGTTTCCTAATTAAAGTGATAATAGGAGGGAGGGGGATTGATGTGAATTATAAATAGGCATGAAAAAGAAAATTAAAAGCAAAGGGTAAATGTAAAAAGGGGATAAGATAAATCAAGTTCTCGAGAGCAATTGGATTCCAATGCAATTTCTATCACCGACTTATTTAACTTAATTAAATTCGCCAATGCTACAAGCAGCCAACAAATCGAATTAAGATAAACAAGCGCCTTAATTATAAATCAAAGCCTAAGCCTTAATCAAACTACAAGCCTTGGGTTTTAATTGGATTCAATAGCGATCAATTAAGGCCAAGAACAAGTGCATTAAGCTTAAGAGTTCCAATGCACGATTAATTAATGGGAAAGCCCTAATTTAATTAACCTAATTTTTATTGAACCTAGATTAAGCATACATTCTGAGCCAATTGAAAACCAATATACCTAAGCATGCATACTAAGACCCTTGATACTTATCAATTTAAAGCATAGACGAACACAAAGGAAACGCGCGAGCGAAATCGATTAGCCAACATATACGTTCAAGGGGAGGGGTGTCAATCCATCCAAAAACATACATCTAATTATACACAAGATTCAAAGACTAACAGTTAAAATATGCATTTCATACAAAAACAAGTCTAAAAAAACTACATAGGTTTGCTCTTAAGATAAAGAAAACATTTACCTCAATATCTTCATAGACAAAGAAATTAGAGGGAAGAGTGTCCAATCCATGACTATAACCCAAAATAAAATCAAAATCCTAAGCTAAGAGGTTAGAAATATGAAGGAGAAGAAGAAAATTTGGTGAACTCCTCAGCCTCCATGAAATCCCAACTCTTTTTTGCCCTAAAAAAAACTGAAGAGTACTATATAATCGGGCAGAGTATTGTGACGCTCTAGGTAGAAGTCGAGCACTTACCCAGAACGTAACAACACTGCGCTTTCTCGCTCGCGTGCCTTTGTATGTCCGTCAATTTCCAAAGCACAGCTGTGCTCTAAGGGAGCGTCGTTTCGTTCTCGACATTTCTACTCTCAGGTCTTCAGCGTAAAGCTCAATGTAGTTGCGCTCTTTAGGGGTATTTTCGTCCTTTTTCCCGTCCTTGAGCTCTTGGTGTCTACTTTCACTTTCGATAGCTCCAAAACAACTCCGAACAGCTCGTGACACTTCTAGATGAATAATTTGCTCAAATTTCTATAAAAATTGACATCTAAACACATTATACTAAACAAACAAGCAAGACATAAAAATAGCTCGTTTCGAGAGCTATCAATAGGTTACCCAAAAACCCAACGCATCAAGAAAAATACCAAAAAAATAAAGGTTGAAAAGAAGAAATTAGCAAAAACGGTACCTAGGAAAAAGACGAAGCTAATAGAGAAAAAGAAAAGAACGAATGAGGCAACCAAGAAGTCGGCCTTAAAAATAAAGGATAGAGAGTCGGAAGAAGGAAGTAGGATGCTGGCGCAGTCCTAAGAGAAGAAGAATTGAGAAGAGAAAGGAGAAGATGGTGGAAGAACCACCAAAGGAGGCGGGCAAAGGTCGCAAAAAACAGTTTTGAGACCTCCTTCAGGATATGAGATTTTTCCCAGAAATGATCAAGTTGCCCACCTTCATCACCTAAACGATCGACGCATTGGGATGATGCGATTTCTGTGAAGGCGCCCAGTCTATCTAGCCAACCGTCGTTAGGACATTCTATGAAGGGAGACTCCACAAAGAACAAGAGAAAGTAAAAATTGATGGTGTGGTCTCCCTTTCGATGCTTGGGAAATTAATGGGTTGTTTGAGTTGACAAGCGACTCAAAGGCTAAGGGGAACAGAATAATAGAGTTGCCAACAAAGACTAAATTAGACGTCGCACTAAAGATAATAGCCAAGTCGGCGTCCAAGTGGAACACATCACCCAAGGGTATCAAGACCTTGCCCCGACATGTCTAACACTTGAAGCTCATCTCTGGCTGGACTTGTTGATTATTTTCTTTTATGTTTATATTCTCCATTGAATTTATTGTAAAAATATTTTCTATATTTAGTTTTTTTCTTATTTGTGGGGTTTTCTTCTATTTAAGAAAACCCTTTTCTATTAAAGTAGAATAAGAGAAACGAATATATTCTAGCATGGTATCATAGCATTATTGTTTGAAACCCTAATTTTTCTATAAAAAAAAAAAAAAATCTAATCTAACTTGATCTGTTGACGCGTGCTTCAACGCCCAGGTTCACACCTTCTCCATCGGTCGACCAAGTCTGTGCTATAGTCTGAGTGTTTTTTGGCCACTCACCGACATTCTTCGATTGTTTCTCGTTTCTGCTGCCGGGTGGGTCATTTTTTGGGTTTGTTTAAATCTCTATTTGGTTTTTGTTTTTTCAGATCTATTGTTTTTTGGGTTTTGTGCTTTTATCTCTTTAACATGTCAGACACTAAGGTACTCGCCGCTAAAGTCTTTGACAATCGGATCCATTTTAACACTCTCACTGTCCAAATCACCACCATTTGACTTAACGGGGATAACTTTCTTTGTTGGTCCCAAAGTGTTCGGATGTATATTCGTGGCCAACGGAAAATAGGTTATCTCACTGGAGAAAAAACCTCTCCAAGTCCAGATGACCCTTTATTTGTTGTTGGGACACGAAAAACTCTATGGTTACGACTTGGCTCGTCAAGATGGAAGACATCAATATTAACTACATGTGCTACACTACTGCTAAGGAATATGGGATAGTGTGACTCAAATGTATTCCGATTTGGGTAACCAGTCACAAGTGTTTGAGCTGAATCTTAAGTTGGGTAATATACAACAAGGAGGTAACTCAGTTACACAATACTTTCACTCTCTTAAGAGGATGTGGCAAGAACTTGATCTATTTGATATGTATGAGTGGAACTCCATAGACAACGAAAAACATTATCGAAAAACTGTTAAAGATGGTCGCATTTACAAATTCCTTGCTAGCCTCACTATTGAGTTTGGTAAGGTTAGAGGCAGCATACTTGGGAAAAATAATCTTCCAAATATTAACCATGTTTTTTCTAAAGTTCGCAGGGAGGAAAGCCGCAGGAATGTTATGATTGGAAAGAAGGCAATTGACTTAGTTGAAAGCTCCGCGTTAGTGATTGAAAATATTACAATGAAAGCTTCTGATCAATCTAAAAAAACTCATGACAAGCCTCGTGTTTGGTGTGATCATTACAACAAACCCCGTCATATGCGAGAAACTTGTTGGAAACTACATGGCAAACCTGCAAATTGGAAGAGCTTTAAGCAATTTGAGAGAAATTCCCATCAGCATGCCTCTAATGCGAATATTGTTGATTCCAGTCCACTTAAAGAGCAAATTGATCAAATCCTAAAGCTGCTAAAATCCAATTCATCAGGTAATCTTAGTGTTTTCTTGGCACAAACAGGTAATTCCTTTCAAGCTCTCTCGTGTCTTAATTCCTCTCCGTGGATCATCGGTTTCGAAGCCACTAATCATATGACTAGTTTCTCTTCTTTATTTAAATCATACTCCCCTATGTATTGCAAAGAAAAATTTTGTATTGTCGATGGTAGTTTCACATCTATTGCAAGCAAAGGAACTATTCCCCTAAGTACAAAACTCATATTGCGCTTTATCCTTCATGTTCCACAACTAGCTTGTAATTTATTATCTATGAGCAAAATAACTAAAGATGCTAGCTGTCGTGTTATCTTTTGTGAAACTCATTGCTTTTTTCAAGATTCAAGGGAGACGATTGGACGTGCTAGGATGATTGATGGTCTCTATTACTTTGATGAAATTTCAACTAGTCATGAAAAAGTTTAGGGCTTGAGTAGTGTCAGTTCTCTTTTCGTTCGAGAAACTATTATGCTTTGGCATCGTAGATTAGGGCATCCTAATTTTATTTATTTGAAATACTTATTTTTTAATTTATTTAAAGGAATTGCTTGTTTTGTTTTCCAATGCGAAGACTGCATTTTTGCCAAACATCATCGATCTACTTTTTCACCCAAATCTTACAAGTCTTCACCCAATCGTTTAACTTGGCTTTATTTGCTAACAAAAAAGTCCGAAGTAAAATAGGTCTTTGTTCATTTTCATAAAATGATTGATACTCAATTTCAAACTAAAATTTGCATTCTTCACTTTGATAATGGGACTGAATTTTTCAATGAACAACTAACCACCTTTTTGCATGATAAGAGTATTGTTCATCAAACTACATGTCGCGATACTTCTTAGCAGAATGGTGTTGCTAAACGGAAAAATGGACATTTGCTTGAAGTTGCTCGAGCACTTCTGTTTTCTATGCATGTTACAAAATACTTGTGGGGGGCTGCTGTTCTAACCGTTGCTTACCTAATCAATAGAGTGCCTATGTAATGGCCCTAATTTCGGTAAATCATTTCCTCCCTTTAATTTAAAAAAATAAAATAATAAAATAAAATAAAATAAAATAAATAAAATAATAATTCTTAATTATGGTTAATAGTAGTTTTACAGCGGGGGAAGCGTGAAGGGAGTTGATAGTCAGCAGGAGGTTACGCCGTTTTCAGTTGGGGGAGAGATCCCCGGTTGAATTTTGAACGTAGGGGGCGTTTTAGAAGAGGAGAAGGAAGGGGAGGCAGCAAGAAAAAGGACGCAGTCTAGTTTTCCTCTCTGGAGTCACCCTTCGTCGGCCATATTCTCGCTTGTCCCCGTCACTCAGGAGCAGTGCTCCAGCCCTCACGGTGTGGCCTTAGTCGCAGTGCTCAGCGTTGTGGCATCGTCATAGTTGCCGCGCCGCAGCTTCTTGGCTGTCATCAGTCCGCGTTGCCGCATCATTAGCCTCGACACATCATCAGTCCGCGTTGCCGCATCGTTAGCCTCGACGCATCGTCAGTCCGCGTTGCCGCATCATTAGCCCTTGACGCATCATCAGTCCGCGTCGCTCGTCCTCTCTGTGACGCATCGTCAGCCTGCACCGCCTCGTCGCCTGCTCTCCCTGCTATGCACTGTCACAGCCTACGTAGCGCGTGCCGCATGTAAGGAAGTCGCTGTCTCGCGGACACGCTCAATATCGCTCATAACGCTCAGTATCGCTTGTAACGCTCGTATCGCTCAGTAACGCTCAGTGTCGATCCTTTTCGCTCTCGCAGGTAAGGGACTTACTACTGAGTTTTCGTGATGTATACTGTCTAATGGCATTGTTGGTTTTGAATGTCGCTATGATCCCATGTTTCGAATGATTGTTGCTATAATTATTCAGGCATGTCAAATAGTTGTATTGTAGGTCATTTCTCATGCTTATGTGTTGTGACTCTGAAATCTCAACTATAGATTAATTATGCCATGACACGTCATAGATTGCCTTGTTGTTGTGCCCGTACCCTCACGGTACTATGCTACGAAGGATGTCCCTCGGGATCACCACCTATGTTCATGTTATAATGTTAGTTAATGCGTAACCTCGGGATGCTTCCTATGCTTATGCCTACGCTTATGCTTATGCCGGGTACGCGGGCGCACACAACAAACAGGGTAACAGCTAGGTCCAGTAGTGGATCTCTTACTGGGTATATTTTACTCACCCTTTTTCTATGTTTTCCTTCCAAGTAAGAAGCAGGGTGGCCCGCCGCATGGCCGAGGAAATCTGTGAACATACCATGGGACCGTCATATTGCTTTCGCACCTTAGTCTAGGGTAGTTGTACTTGCATTCATGAAATTATTGTTTAATGTTTTGGTTACATCGATTCTTTTCTTGAGATTTAGCCCAATAAAAAAAGGGGTACCCCGCTAAAGTATTTTTCTTTTTCCTACGTTGACTAAATAAACTCTGGATAATTTGGCCATTTTATCATAAAAATTTCATTTGTTTACAATGGACGATGTCGTGTCCAGTTGTTTCCATCGTATTTATGTACATGTTCATGCATGTTGTAGTGACGAGCTAGGTAGTAAGAGTTTAGGTCGTTACAGCCTACTAAGGTGTTGAATTTTAAAACTCCTCTCAGCACCTCAAAGAGTTTTTTCCTACTGCTCGACTATTCTCAGAGTTACCAATAAAAGTTTTTGGGTGTACTGCTTATGTTTCTAGACCTCTCCTTTCTCAAACTAAATTGAACCCTCGGGTCATTAAATGCGGAGGCTATGTTCCCCATAAAAAGGCATACAAATGTTTTGATCTCTTGACTCACAAGTATTTTGAGAGTATGGATGTATCTTTCATGGAAAATCAATCTTTTTTCAGCCCAACTTCTCTTTAGGGGGAGCCATCTCTCCTTGAAAAGAATTTATGGGACACTTTACCTCCAAATATCATTAGTCCTGAAATTATGAGCTCTAGTCCTTCGATCCCAAGTGTCGAAAATTCTCCGATTGGGGGAGAAACATTACAAACAGATTTGATAGGTCGAAAACCTGAACTTCGGTTTTATACCAGAAGAAACATAACTCAAAGGTACAAAAATCAGACAGTCAACCTAACGCAGGACTAATCTAATACTCCAATGAATGATCCTGAAAATTTAGGTATGTCTCTCAATTCTCCTTCTCATAATATGTTGCTTAATGTCTCTAATCTTGATATTCCAATTGTTTAGAGAAAAGGTACCCGTCAATGTACAAAATATCCCATTGCAAACTATCTCTCCTATCATAGATTGTTTGATAGTCATAGAGCTTTTGCATCTAAAATAACTAACCTATTTGTTCGAAAGAATATACAGGAAACTCTAAATGATTCGAATTGAAAATTAACAGTGATGGAAGAGATGAATGCGCTGAAACAAAGTGGTACTTGGGATATAGTTAATCTACCAGAAGATAAGAAAGCAGTGGGATGTAAGTGGATGTTCACGGTAAAATGTAATGCTGGTGGTAGTATCGAAAGGTACATGGGCAAATTAGTGGCTAAGGGGTTCACCCAGACCTATGGAATTGATTATCAAGAAACATTTGCCCCTGTAGCTAAAATTAACTCAATTAGAATTTTGCTCTCTGTTGCAGTTAATTTTGATTGGCCGTTTTATCAACTTGATGTTAAAAATGTGTTTCTTAATGGGCAGCTTGAAGAAGAAATATTTATGGACTTACCGTCTGGTTTTGAAGCAGACTTGGAATTAACAAGGTATGTAAATTAAAAAAATCACTATACGACCTTAAACAGTCTCTTAGAGTCTGGTTTAAACGTTTTGGAAAGGCAATCACAAGCTATGGATTCAACCAAAGTCAAGCCGATCACACTATGTTCTACAAGCATACGGGGAAATGACAAGATTGTTGTTTTGATAGTGTATGTTGATGATATCATACTTCTAAGCAATGATGAGACAAGAATGTCTATTGTAAAGGAAAAATTGGTGAATGATTTCAAGATCAAAGATCTGGGATTCTTAAAGTACTTCCTAGGCATGGAGTTTGCTAAGTATATCAATCAAAGAAAGTATATCCTTGATCTACTAAAAGAGATGGGTTTATTTGGTTGCAAGGTTGCAGAAACTCACATTGAGCATAACTTAAAATTGGAAGCTGCAACAGAAAAGGATGTAAAAGAAAAGGGGAAGTACTGGAGACTCGTGGAAAGACTAATATACCTCTCTCACACACGTCCTGACATTGCTTTTGCAATTAGTATAGTAAGCCAGTACATTCATGCCCTTAGGTCAGCTCACTTTGATGCTATCTTTAGAATCCTAAGATATTTGAAAGGTACTCTAGGGAAATGGATACCCTTAAAAAAACATGGCCACCTATAGGTTGAAGTTTATACGGACGCTGATTGGGCAAGTAGCACGACGGATAGAAGATCGACTTCTGGTTATTGCTCCTTTGTTGGAGGAAACTTAGTTACTTGGCGTAGTAAAAAACAAAGTGTGGTTGCAAGAAGTAGTGCTAAAGCAGAATTTAGGGCATTGGCCCATGGTATTTGTGAAGGCATATGGATAAAAAGACTGTTGGAAGAATTGAAATTCTCTTAGACAATGCCCATACGCATTTATTGTGATAACAAGGCAATAATCTTCATTGCCCATAATCCAATCCTTCATGATAAAACGAAACACATTGAAGTCGATAAACATTTCATAAAGGAAAAGATTGGTGCAGGAGTGATATGCATTCCCTACCTCCCAACAACATATTAAATTGCAGTTGTTTTAACTAAAGGTCTCCCTAAGTGGCAATTCAACAAGTTAACGAACAAGCTGGTCATTAGTGATATCTTCAAATCAGCTTGAGGGAGAGTGTTGATTATTTCCTTTTATGTTTATATTCTCCGTTGTATTTATTGTGAAAATATTTTCTGTATTTATTTTTTCCTTATTTGTAATGGGTTTTTCTTTTATTTAAGAAAACTCTTTTCTATCAAAGTAGAATAAGAGAAACAAATATATTTTAGCAGTATTTCATCAAGAGGTCCCTCCTCCCCACAACACATGATGCCTCGATCTCCTGAGACAGAGTGATGACCATATGCTACATCATGCAGGGGATCTACATGGATGTTGGTCGCATCATTGCACCACAGATCAGACGGATTTTCGCCAAGCTAAAAGGGCCAACTCCACCACCATTACTTGTTGAGCCAACCTTGACTCTGGAACCTGAGGAGTCAACGCTTCAAACCTCATCACCGCCTCAACCTCAAGTCCAACCCTTCAATCAACAAAGTCCACCACCTCCACCTACTGCCGATGATCCTGCCAGCCAAGCCCCAAGCACTTCCTAGAATTCGTTTGGGCTGGCAGATGCACAACCAAGTAGGTGTCCAAATATGACCCCTTACAACCTGATTTATATGATGAACACCTAGCAGGTTGTGGGTGATTTGGACGACTTACTAATGTATTTGGATGATGGCATCCTATGCCCCATCATGAAAGATTTATACGAGGTCAAGCATCGAGAAGCTCAGTTCATTCAAAGGAATGAGGAGTTGGCCAAACAAGTGAATGATGGCACAACATGTAGAGCTCCAAAATTTTATTCATTACTAAGCTCTGAATTATATCCATGTAATGTTCATCTAATGAATTCTGCCGCCTATCATTCCTCCTTCTCTCCAATAGCCCCTGCAGTTCAATGATTCTAATCCTCCCCCTATGCCCAATAATGACAACAACGCGTGGAGGAATTAAATTTGGTGGTGTTTTTGTTTTTAGTTTCCTTGTATTTTTATTTTTCTCCAATTCTTTTGAATGCAATGTAATTATATTACACAATGAATGATCAAACTCCATATCTTCTTCTATACTTATTCTTGCGTTTGTTACTTGTGTTTATTCATTGTTTTATTATTTCTTGTCTTGTTTGTGTGTCTGCATCCGATCTCAATGATAAAACTAGGCTCTCCTACCTTAGATTTATTAAGATAAACATTAGCTCACAAAGCCTTAGGATATTATCTTTGGAAAATATTTCTTGAATATAGTATGCGCGCAAGCTTTACCTTAAACCTCTTTAGAAAAATTTTTCTAAGTCAATCTCATAACTTGAATTTAGCAATAAGAACCTTCACTACAACAATTTTCGAAAGGTGTGCAAAAAACAATTGAAGTTTGATGATGGTTATAAACCATCACCAAAACGTTTGGTTATAATGACAGTTGTAAACCGTCATCAAAAGGTATTTTAAAAATCACCAAAATGACACTATTTTGCTTAGGGTTAATGAAGCTTCAAAACGATGCCACTTTGCTTGAATATTTTAAAGATCATGATTTAGGGTTTTTAAAACAACAGTGTTTGGCTCCTCTATCTATCTATACGTACGACTTTCTTCTTCATTTAACAACATTCCGATGGACATTCTTTTGTCTTCATCGATTCGACTGGAACATAACCTAGCGAAGCTGCTAACAGCCAATGCATAGATTTCTTTATTCAATGGTGCATGACCCTTATATCAATGGCGGCACCTTTATTTAACGGTTGGTGAGTTCGTTCAATTGCAGCACCTTCGTTCTATGGCCTTGGGTTATCAAAATTTGTGTGGTCGTGGATGAACTTTTTTGTCCGTTCTTTATATTTTTCCAAGGTTCTCTCTAATCGTTCTTTATATTTTTCCAAGTACTCCCCATATGCACTATTTTAATAACTAGTTTATAGATCAAATTATATTTTAGAGCTCCAAATCTCAATAATGTATGATTTTAGTAGGAAGAAAACACTTTAGTCTATGTGGACCAAATTTAGAGCTTATGCTTATTAGACATAATGGTTACAAAGTTCTTGGATTGTGACTTTTTTCCCTGCATATATGCATTCTATGACAAAAGAGGGCAACAAATTGAAATGAAAATTGACTGGGAAGGAAAAAAGGTGTCATAAATGGCAAAAATACGTGTTTTTGGCAAGAAAAAACGCTATTTTCAAATTTTGTATGATTTATGATAGTTTTTAAATGTCATTAAAAAAAGTAATTATTTAAATTGTATGGTCTATAATTTATTTTTATAATAGTAAATATATTATGTCAAATGATATTAAATAAAATAAAATAATATAATATAATACAATATTAAAAATAAAATCTCATCCCTAACCCCACATAATCGATCCCTAACCCCACAAACTCGTGTATAGCAGCTGTCGCCGCCCAACTGTCATTGTTTGCCCAACTTCCACCCAACGCTACTTGTCCACTCGTCTTCGCATGAGCTCTCGTCGTGCATAACCGTCTTTTCCCAACTTTCGCCCAACGCTGCTCGTCTGCCCAAATCGTGCATAGTCTTCTCCAGTTGTGGCATCTCCTTCAGAACTCATCTTCGCAAGAGCTCTCGTCGTCGACGGTCTCAAGCCAGTTGTTACTATTGTCGCCAGCTGTCACTATTTTTCGCCATCGATCTTAGTTTTGGTAAGATTTGGTATTTTTATTAGGTACTTTATTTAGTTTTTAAGTTTTCTTAATGTTTTTGGAATGCCCATAGAATCTATCTATGTCATTGAAGTTTGATTTAAGGTTTATTGTTTTGATGAAATTTGAAATGTGATTTAGTGTTTTGATTGGGTCTTTTATAAACTTTACATTGTGATTTTTTAGTTGATTGTGTGCTCAAAGTAAGGACTATGGAGGTTATTTATGTTATTAACGTTTAATTTTTAGCTCATTATAGAGTAGGAACTTTGTGAATTTAGCGTTTTGAAGTTTAATAGTTGATTTTGAGTGTGTATCTTTAGATTGTAATTCGGAGAAAATTATATGGTTGATTTCTATGTTTAAGTTTGAAATTTTTGTTAGTTTAATAGTAGAATAGAATTGACATTCATGAATATAGTATAAAGTTTTATGTGAAGCAAAACTTTAATTACATTTAAAATTCCAATGTGTGCTTCACATTTGATTTTTTTTCTTTTTAGTATAATGTGTTCATCATTCTTTTACTAGGTTTGTTTAAGGGCTAATTAGGAAGAATTAAGATTTCTATTGTTGTACAATGGGCAAGTCAGGGATGATGAAAAATAAGATGTCTAGCAAATATGAGTTAGGAGTAAAAGTATTTATTGAATTTGGTTTACATCATGACAATGGTTCCAATTCTATTAGATGTCCATGTTTAAAATTTGGGAATCATGTATTTGAGGAGTTACAATAGTTAGATCACTTGTATGCCAATGGAATTGATCAAAGTTATAAAGTATGGTTTTGACATGGTGAAGATTTGACCACAGATAAAGTGCGTAATGAAGAGGATAATAATCCAAATGATAATTGTGAAGAAGATGACAATTTTTTTTTTAATATAATAGACATAGTTCAATTTGCTCGTGATCAATTTTCTGATGTACCCAATATGTTTGACAATATTTTCAATGATGCTAAGAAGCCTTTATACCCTGGATATAAAAAATTCACAAAATTATTGGTTATAGTAAGATTATACAACTTAAAGGTCAGATTTGGATGGAGTAATTCTAGCCTTTCGGAATTGTTGTCCCTAATAAGTGATCTTCTACCTGAAAATAACAAAATCCCAGTTTCCATGTATGAAGCGAAAAAAACACTGAGTGCCATAGGATTGAGTTACCAAAAAATAGATGTATGTTCAAATGATTATTGTTTGTCTGCATGTCCAAATGATTGTTGTTTGTGTAGAAAAGAGTATGCAAACATCACCAAGTGTCCTAAGTGTGATTTATTAAGATGGAAGATACTTAAGAACTCAACTGAAGAGAAAAAAGGGGTGGCTGCTAAGTAGTTATGGTATTTTACAATAGTTCGACGGTTCAGAAGGATGTTTAGGAGCTCCGAACATGCAAAGAATTTGCGTTAGCATGCAATTGATAGAAAAGTAAATGGTATTTTACGACACCCAGTTGATTCTCCATCTTGGAGTTTGATAGATCACTTATGGCCAAATTTTTGTTCAAAATCGAGAAATCTTCATTTGGGTTTCTCCACCAATGGAGTGAACCTATTCAGAGATTTAACTACGAAATACATCTGTTGGCCAGTTATCACTACAATATGCAACCTCCCATCTTGGTGTGTATGCGAAGGAAGTATTTGATGTTGACAATGTTGATTTTAGGTGCAGAGCAACAAGGATATGATATCAATATCTACCTAGCACCTTTGATTGATGACTTGAAACTTTTGTGTGAAGATGGGGAAAACTGTTTTGATACATATAAACAAGAATATTTCACTTTGTGGGCCATCTTACTGTGGACTACCAATGATTTTTGTAATCTATGAGTTGTAGTATCAAATGGTATAAGGCTTGTCCAATATGTGGGGAAGAGACTTCTTCAATAAACTACAACATGGGGAAAAAAATTTATACGTGGGACATAGAAAATATTTGCCAAGACATCATCCATATAGGAGACAAAAAAAAGCTTTTGACGATAAGCAAGAACTTGGAAGTCCTCCAAAATCTTTTTCAGGGGAAGCCATTTGCATGAAACTCAACAAGATGATATTTTCATGTGGGAAGAAGTGTGGCAAGAGATTGAATAACCAAACTGCAAATGACTATTAGAGAGGAGACTTGAATTTTTTGAACTTCCATATTGGAAAAAATTACATGTAAGACATTGTCTTAATGTCATGCACATTGAAAAGAATCTGTGCATGAATATAATAGGAACATTGCTTGATATACTTGGAAAAAGTAAAGATGGGATCAATACTAGTTCGACTTGAACTAGCACCTGTGTCTAGTGGAAGTAGAACGTACATACCTGCAGCATGCTATACATTGTCAAGAGAAGAGATGTATCATTTTTGCAAGACTTTATTTGAAATAAAGGTTTCAGAAGGGTATTCATCGGACATTAGAAGTCTTTATTAGATGACCTAAAACTCATTGGCCTTAAAATTGCATGAATATCATGTTCTAATGCAACAATTACTACCAATTGAAATGCGTGCATTCCTACCTAAGAATGTGAGATAAGCCATCATTAGTTTAAGAATGTGAGAAACGCCATCAGTAGTTTTTGTTTTTTTTCAATGCAATTTGCTCTAAAGGTTTAAAGATATCAGAGCTAGAAAAATTGCAGGAAGACGTTATTGTAACCTTGTGTAACCTTGAGAAGTATTTCTCACCTTCCTTCTTTACAATTATGATGCATCTTATTGTTCAGCTTATGAGAGAAGTAAAGCTTTGTAGATCCATCTATCTATGATGGATGTATCCATTTGAGAGGTATATGAAAGTGTTGAAAAGTCATGTCCGTAATAGAGTTTGACCCAAAGGATGCATTGCAGAGGCATAAGCATGTGAGGAAGCTATTGAATTTTGTTTTGAGTTTCTATCGGGTTAGATTCGATTGGACTTGGGTCATTCAAAGCACAAGAAGAACGAAAAATTGATAGATCTTTATCAATTGGATCTTATGTTAGACCCGATGTACAATAGTTCAAGCACATCTTCACATATTAGAGAACACCGAAGAAGTGCAACCATATAACAAGTAAGCATTATTTAATTGTATTTCACTTTGTTAATAAATAATAGTCATTATTTTAATATATGATACTTTTTGTAGACGACATATGGAATATTTGAAACATGAAAATCCAAGAAGAGCAAAAAATAAAAAACGGCTGCGAGATGAACACAATCGATCATTTGCTAACTGGATACGTGATAAGGTAAATAATTTTCATATACATTTTTCTTCTCTTCACTTAGGCCAACCAGTCACAAACATTGTTCATTCTTTCTATATTAGGTGATGATTGAAATATATGAAGGTAAGGTCGTTTCAAAAATTTTAAGATGAATTGCACATTGGACCCACCATGGGTTGATAACATATGAAGGTGATATGATTAATGGATGTTGCTACAACACAAAGTATCTTGACTGCAACCGAACTGTCCAAAATAGTGGGGTTATGTTAGTTGCCACGACAATGCAAGTGTCTAGTGCTAAAGATAAAAATCCACTAATTGCTGTCATGTGTTTCTACGGTGTCATTCGAGAGATATGGGAAGTTAGTTACAACACATTTAAGGTTGTATTGTTTAAATTTGATTGGGTCGAAGATCATCATGGAGTTCGCATGGATGATCTTGGTTTTACATTGGTAGATCTCAGTCGCATCAAACATGCTTCTGATTCATTCATTATGGTCACACAAGAAAAACAAGTCTTTTATGTTGAAGATCCTATCAATGCTAGATGATCGATTATTGTCATACTGCAGCAAAAAGACTTGGCTGACACATGTTTGCATGATGATCTTGGAGATACTTCCCTTCACTGTCCTACAGTCTCAAAATGGACAACGTCAACAAACATGGATGAAAGTGAAATTCCATACACTAGAGATGATTGTGAAGGCACATGGGTTAACAATTAACCATTCATCAATATGTGTACATTAGAAGAACATCTTTTCTTTTCTTTTGTTTAGCAGTTCACACTTTTAGTTCATGTACTTAATTTTTTTTATTACTTTATTATGTAGGATACTATTACCAGAGGGTGAAATCACTTCAGGGCTACTGGATCGTGTTTTCTTTAATGTGCAACATTTCATAAACTATTATGTCACGAACTGATTTGTTTAAGTTCATTGTGTACTATTGCATGAAATAGGTTTTTATTTATTTATAATGTACCATTGCTTTCCAATTGACCTATTAGTAAACTATTATGTCACAATGTGATTTGTTCAATTTGGTTGTTTACTATTAAACTTATTATGAATTGTGGGTAACTGATGGTGTAGTCATTATGTAATGTTGCATGAAATTACTTGATGTTGAAACAAGTTTTTATTTCTTTATAATGTATACTTGCTTTCCATTTGACCTATTAGTTTTCTTCTTATAACTTAGTTGAAAATTGAAGGTTCTGCATTATAGATAACATCTTTTCTTTTCTTTTGTTTAGTATTCAAACTATGGATAATATTCAAAGTGTGGAGGTGAATAGTGGAGGTTATGCATCTCCTACAACTATAGAAAAAAATAAGAAAGGGAAGAGAAAACGTGGGCCCACAGGGATGAAGGAGATCACTCATTGCAGAAGTAGGGTCGTAAAAGAGTGGTTAAGCATAATGAACACAGCGACGAAGTTGAAGAGTTTCATTGGAACCACATAGTGGTTCCATGTTCCAATTGGTGTACGATACATGGAAAAAGGTGCCAATGGAGACAAGATAAAATTTATAAATTAATTAAGGTAACAGTCTAATCCTACATTGCTTATGCTATAAAATTTTGTATATGAATTAAGTTATATCGTATTATATACATATGTAGGGTAAATTTGTAGTTGATCTTAGATCGAAGAAGAGGCTTATACAGAATGTTGTTGTATGTTTTTATCAATTCAAATCCACATTGACGACAAAATATATAATGTCATTTAAGGACATTCCATAGAAACTAAAATATCTGCCAATTGAATATTCTTCCATTCAACAAGAGCATTGAAATGCATTTGTCACTTCTCGACTGAAGGAAGAGTTTCAAGTAAGTATAATGGTTGAGGCTATGCATATTGTTATGTATTTTTGCTTAGTAAGATAGTAATTTGATGTTAATTTATCTAATTTAAAATCCAGATTATCAACCAACAAGGTTAAAAAAAGCGGAAAAAAAATATATTTACAATCACCGAACTTCTCAGAAGGGGTATGCCAACCTTACTAAAGAATTAGTAAGACACAGCTTATAGGTTCTTATTTTATATGTTTATATTATTTTTTAGGTTCAATAAATATTGAAAAGTATGAAAATTGTGTAGAAAGGATCTTCACCAAATCCAATTGATCGATCCGTCATATGGAAAAAAGCTCACATGGATTGTAAGGGACAAATTCCTTACAAACTTACAAAAGAAGTGTTTGATCATATAGTAAGTATTTAATACTAGACGTTATTCATTCAAGGATCAACACCTAATTAGTATTCTTGTTAAACTTTAATATGATGAACTTTTAGCTATCCGTAGGTCGATGGTACGAACGTATCAATAGGTGGTGATATACTAACACACATTTTGGGTAATAAAGATCAATCAAGAATAATTAGAGGGGTGGGTAAGTATGTCACTAAGACAAAGTATTTCCATACCTTAAGACGTACAAAAAAGGTGAAGGGTGGGGACAACACATATACTGAAGAACAAGCTAGAATGGCTGCGTAAATTAAAGAGTTAGAGGATAAACTAATTAAAAACAAGAAGGGTGGAGAAGGATCTGTAGAGAAAGAAGTGGGTGAAGAGAAAGATGACATAAACTCGCCAAGATGGGCTAAAGTGAAAGAAGTGGTTGAAGAGAAAGATGAAAATAAGGTCAATCTTACTTCATTACCTCTCACATTTACAAATGCATGTGATATACAATTCACAAAATTTAATTACTATGATAGATGAATGCTTGTGAGGAAGATGAAGATCTGGTTACTAATTGCTCATCAAAAAGTCAAGGAAGAAGTGGTTGAACTAGAAGATGAAAAGGTTAGTTTTACTTCATTACCTTTTACATTTACATAATAAGCGGAGAATGCAATTCACAGAATTCAATTTTCTTCGTACAGATGAATGTATGTAAGGAAAATGAGCTAAGGAAGTCTACAAACTCAAAGAAAATAAAAGTTACTATTGATTGTGTTTCATAGAATTATAGCTTAGTGTGACTTAATAATAATTTACATATTTTATAATGACTTCAAAAATAGGATGAGATTTCTTGTTTTCTTGCAATTGGATCAACAAAAAATATCGTTGGAGTTGGGACAATATTTGACTCTAAAGTGGATGTTGATAACATCAAAATATCAATCGATGTGGTCACAGACAGTGATTGTTCAATTCCAATACCATCAAAGAAAGGGGCCAACATATTATTGCAGGAAATAGGTTCATATTTATTATGCCATGATATCTAGTGATTATTGACAAAGAGAAGGTAATGTGTATTCGAATTATGGTATTATATGTCTTGATATATATTATTTCTAATGTTTAATTTACTAGCAGAAGGAATCTAAAAGTCTTCGAAAGATGTACCTGCAATCTCAATGGCCCCACTTCAGAGTTTTGCAGTAGCCTTACAATGTTTGCTTCGAGAATTGAAGCATATCGGATCATCAATCCAAATTTTTGTACCCATTTAAGTTTTTTAGATTCAACGAAAGTGTTGCATATGCAGGATTTCTGTTATATGTGTTTTATAGCAATTGCTTGGCTCAGTGCGTACATGATGTAAGTGACATTTTGAACATAATACTTTCAAGTAATTACAATTTAGGTTCAGTGAGTCATTCAATATTATTATGCACTATTAGGTACTTACAAGCTTGTTGATAAGTGTAATACTTTAAGTATGTACAAATTTTTGGACGCTAGATCTATTTTACTATCTACTTACAAAGAATCATGTGTGCCATTATCTGATCCAAGATTACTTGGAATAGATTGACATCAACTTCTACTGTTTCCTTATAATTTAGGGTATGTTTTGTAGAATTCAGCATTGAATTTGTTAAGTGACATTAATCTAACATATTTTATGTCTTCTTTTACATATAGCAATCACTAGAGTTTGGTAATAATTGATTACACGAAAGGTGTTGTATTTTGGATCGACCCTTTGAAAAATCGTATCCATGAAGATATCATGGAAATAGTTGGAATGTATGTGAAACTTGCTTTACCATAAATGCATATAATGACTAACTATTTTATGTTGATAGTCAAACTATTTTACTTTTCATGTATGCATTTGTAGGTCCTTCGGCATCGTAAAAAAGCAAAAGTCAACTTGAAAGGTCATCAAGGTACGTGAGTCCACACTATAAGTGAGTTTCAAATTAGTTCATATTATTTATCTTATCTACCATATCTATGTTTTTCTATGTTGTATGCACAGTGTCCTAAACAATCGGGAGTTGTGGAATGCGGTTATTATGTCATGTAGTTTATGCGTGATATAATATTATCTAAGAGCACTTCAATTCTAGACATAATATGTATATAATGATTTCAAACAATTTCAACTAAGTTTTTTAGTTATGTATGTTAAGATCAATTTTCTTGTTTACAAATGAAAGGTTTACTCTCTACTTACACAGAAGATGACATTGATCATGTGCGATCTGAATGGGTTGAATTTGTAGGATCGCACGTATATTTTGCATAATATGTGGAACTTTGATGTTTTGTTTCTTTTGGGTTGTATTTTTTTAGAGAAGAATGACACATGTGTACATATCAGTTGACATAGTTTGGAGCATTAAGAACAACATAATGGTGAGTTTAAAAAGTATATATAGGTTAAAGGAGTATTTTTTTGTGATTAAAGCAACTTATTGGAGGCCATAGGCAAGTGTGATATGACATTGCACTAGATTCATATATATTCTATCCTAGTTTGAGTATTTACATTTTATCCTATGAAGGTTTGAAGGAATATTTTCTATCGTGCAAGGAACTTATTGGTCGCCAATAGGTACGTCATTTCTTAAGTTTTCGTACATGTTGGACGCAAAGAAGAAATTTTTATCAGAATTTCTACCAAAGATGATTTAAAAACTCTATTTTATTTTAAAAAACGACGATGATTTGGTCGATTTCGATTCACCCTATTAAGTCACACACTAGTTGTTACCTTATATAATTTTAATACAAACATTAAACACAAGTGAATTTGTACATAGGTTTGGTGTGTAGGAGTGCTAGGATGACCCGTTCTCCAACCAATTATTTTTAGTATTACAATTACATGAATAGGAGATTGATTGATTCTCCAACATGAGAGAAGTGCACATCAACTACAACTTCCTTTTTTTTTTTTTTTTTTTTTTTGGGGGGGGGGGGGGAAGGCACTACAATCTCTCCTTATCTCTCCAGCTCTCCCCGTCTTAACTCCCACTCTCCCAAGCTTCTGCATCGCCTCCACAAACGTCGTATTGAACTGTCGTTCGTTGTTCGCAAATCCCACCACCGTCCCCTTCGATGCTGAGCTCGTGAACAGAACCTCATTTGATCTAAACAATCCTTTTCTATTCATTAAATTTCGGTAATACAGGTTGTCAAAAGTGTTTGGAGTGGTTGGATCCAGCTTCACCACCACACTTGGATCCACATTTCGAGGGCACACTTGTTTCAACTGCTCTGCGTAGGCAGGATTTAGCGACGGATCTACACCGGAAGTAGAGAAGAGTCGATCGAAAAAGCAGTTGCAGTGGGAAGCGCCGATTGTGTGGGCGCCGGAGAGGGCGATCATGTTGGTTTGGGAGAGGCCATGTCTGGCGAACATGGAAGTCAGTGCGTTGAGGTCAAAATTTGGGGATGGTAAATTTCTATCGACGCTTGAGGCTTTGGAGATCAGGCCGTCACGACGTCCTAATTCGACGTTGAAATTTGGGCCTCCTGTCTATTGGAGATGGAAATTGATGAAGGATTAGGTTTAATTTTGGATCGAATTGAAATTGTAATGATAAGGATTAGCTAATTTATTGAGACTTACGAGGACGACGGCATCTCGGGCAGCGAGAGCCAAAATGTCAGCACAAGAGACTCGGTCGAGGCAGGCGGCTTCAACGGCCTATTTTGCCTTGACGACGGTGTCAAAGCCATCTCCAGCAAGGGAAAGGTTATCTTGAGCGTCCTTCTCCACATCTCTGCTTGGCGATGAAATCATGACCGAAGCATCGCATCCCTGCCGCGAGAAGGAAACAACGGATGCATAATTAATTTAAGTTTATTTCTTGATTTTTTATTTTTATAATTTTTTCACAAATATCTATGAAAATCAATATTTTATCGATATTTTCATAAAATTGAGACCACGATATTTTGATTGATATCGACATTTTAAACCTTGGTTTTAGGTATATGTTTTATGTTCATTGAATGTAGATTTGGATTTTTTTCTAGTGATGATTTTTTCACAAACAAAAATTAGGGTAATTTCAGGCAAGTTCTCGTTGGTACAACAATTGGTATAGTAAAAAAAAAACACCCACTATGAAATTAAAAGTTAAGGCAAAAATTGATACAATTTATTAAGTATAGGATCTTCCCAACAAAATTCTAACTCATTAACCCTATACTTAATAAAATGTATTGTGTACATGACTAAAAATATAGATGTTTGATATTTTTAAATAACTTTTGTTTTGTATGAAAATTTGTAAAAATGTCCAAAAATATTTAGATAGTCATTCTTGTTATGCTTGATTTTTGTAGGGAAATTGTTTGTAAGAAAATTGTTTTGAAATCATGTATAGTTTCAATAATATAAAGTTATATAACATTTTTGCGTCTTCAATAATATAATATTGTATTGTTATGAATTTAATTGATATTAATATTACATATTATTTTGTAAAAACAATTTAATATAATATTGTTTTGATCCTTCTGTAAAAGGTTTAGTATTAAATATTAATTTTGATTTTAGTTCGAAGTACTTCAACTTATTTTAAAATAAAACAGTTATATAGTTATACTTTTATATATATATATATATATATATATATATATATATATATATATAGTCATACTTTTTTTAGGGAATTATGTTTATTGATTATTGAAGGGGATGTTTTCAAAAATAGAAAAACGGTTGATAATAATTACAAATATAGCAAAATTTTATTTTCTATTTATGATAGATCTAGATAGACATCTATCACTTTACAAAATAGACACGGATAGATATCTATCTGGGTCTATCGCAGTTTAATTTTGCTATATTTGTAAATAGTTTGATATTTTTTCTATTTATAATAATTTTTTTGATTCAAATAGAGAAAATTTGGAGAGAAATGACATTGATTTGTGATATATATATATATTTTGATAATCACTATTAACAATTAAAATAAAATAAAATAAAATAATTCACTAATTGAACTATATGTTATATAATTTAAAGGACTCTTTTCAAATATAGCATAAGGAACCAAAATATTTATAAATATAGCAAAATTTTACAATCTATTTGTGATAGACCGCAATAGATCATACATAGATTGTGTATTTTGCTATTAGTTCTAAATATTTTCAGCAGTTTTGCCATTTAAGATAATTTCCCTAACTTAAATAGAATTTATTTATCATGTAACGAAAAATATAAATACCATTAATTTTAATTTAAATAGAATTTATATGGAGAAATTATTATAAATAAATAAAAAATATCAAACTATTTACAATGTGATGTTTTCAAATATAGGATAATGAATCAAAATATTTACAATATAACTAAAATTTATTGTGTATCTGCAATAGACCACGATAGGCTATTATATGTGTTTATTTGTGTTACGATAGACACAAATAGTAGTATATCGTAGATACACTATGATATTTTCCTATTATTTGTAAATATTTTCAATAATTTTGTCATTTAAAATAACTTTTCATTTACAAATATAAAAAAATTTCATTGTCTATCAACGATAGACTATTATAGACTTCTATCGGTCTACGATAAAAGTCTATCATTTTGCTATATTTAAAAACAACTCATTTATTTATCATGTAACAAAAAATATAAATACAATTAATTTCATGAAGTATTTTACTAACGGATAAACAAATTGGTTTATTTTAATTATAAATTCATCTAAGCCCAAATATTTCAAGATGTTTGGGCATCTCATATAATTGTATTCATGCAAAACAAAATAAGGTAATCCAGCCTTGACTTCCCAAGAAACAAACCACGCCTGAAAGAGTAAAATAATATATTTTTTTTAATAATATATTTTAAAGCATTTCTAATCTTTTAAGTAATCCTCCATTTAATTTTAAATCTACTAAATTCTTCAAAACTATTACTAATTAACTCGAATTGGTCATCCTATTTGAACAAAACTACAAAGTAGCACATCATTAAATTATTATATCAACATAATAGAAGACATAAACATAAACATACCAATCATATATACTACTGAAACAAAACTGTTAGTAAATGGTGTAGAATTAGTTATAGATAGAACATAGACATAAAGAGAGCATTTTCTCGTGTTTTCTACAAGGTTTGAATAAAAAAAAATATATATATATAAGACAACTATTACACTTAATCTCATGCATCCCTCTTGTGTAGATAGTAAAAAAAAGATTTTATCGAACAACTACCTATCTCAAAGGTGTGTATATATATAAGTAATTAGTTATTACACCTCAAACAACTACCTATCTCAAAGGTGTGTATATATATATATATAAGTAATTAGTTATTACACCTCAACGAAACAATCATGGAAGAAGAGAATGAGAGTAGCGGGAATGGTAATGGTAGTTTGAGAGAACTTGTTTTGAACGGCTTGTCTCACTATTTGTTCCACGTTTGGACAAGTGGATTTATAAAAATTTTCCACCAGCTGCCCTTCTCCTTTCCTCGCAAAAATCCCCATTGAAATTATTAACACCAAAAGCCAACCAATTCTTCTTCGTCTCCAAACATCTCCAAATTCCATATTTTCCCTCTTAATTATATTCTCTCTATTCTAAATAATGTCTTATTGGTTGTGCTCATCCTTTTACACCCACCAATACCATTTCATTATCACCCAATGACAATAAGCTTTTGGTTTCAGCTTACGTGTCCCATTTTTCTTTTATTTTTTTGGCATATCCACCTCAAAAATTATATATATTTTGCTTTTAATTAATTTATGCCGCCACCTCTTAACACCTTCTTTTGGCTTACTAATATGTTTTGTATATAAATCAGTGATTGACATCCCCTTATTAAATTTATTTAATCAAATTTTATTCTTCCTCCCTTTTTTTTCTTATATTAAATTATATCGGGGTGAAAAATTAAAACCTATTGTTAATTAAAAAATAATAATAATAATAATAAAATCTTAGCTTTACGGTCATAAAAATTTCCATTGACTTTAACTAATTATAAGAACGCTATCTCAAACCTTTATACACTAATTACAGTTCTTGGTATGTTGTGCTTAAAACATTTTAATTGGAATGATTTCAAATCAAAATTATGATCTCTTGCACTTTCTTGAGTATTTTAAATATGAGATTACTCTCTTATTTATTTTGTTAAAAACCTACAAAACTTAAACCTTTCACCTTTAAAGAAGATACTATATTACTAGTAACTTATTTCTTCATGTCACCTTGGAATAAGCTCAGTTTTTTCTTTATGTATATATATTTTTTCATAAATGACCGTGATTAGATGGACCCACTTAATCCAATGCTCCCATTTTTTAACCAAGTAAAAAATTTTAATTCTTTTAAAAAAGAAAAATATCGTACCACACGATTCGTTTTTATTGGGTGCAACTTCAACTCTACAAAAGATAGGCACACATCAGACTGCATTCAAATTTTTTTTCTTTCCTAAATCAAAAGTTGCAAAAAAAATTATCAAGTCAAAGTAGTTTAAGAAGAAAGAATATTTGAGGTGTGTGGGGTGGTGATTTTTAGTGTTTTGGCGTTGGTTTTGGATTAGGGTTTGGATGCATTTGAATTAAGTCAAGCTCGCACTCGTCCATTTGCACTCCCACATGTATATGTTTCCCCACAAACTGCCACTTTCAAACCACAATATAATAACTTTTTTCAAAACCACACTTATGTCACACTATTATATATTCCACAGTTGCCGTGCTTTCAGTGAAATTAAAGTCTCTCCAAATGCTTTTCAATCACTTTCATTTAACCATTCAACTACAGTCAAAACTTTCAAGGGTGTGTTTAATAGGTATAATTCAACCGACATAAATTATATCTTCGACTAAAAGATTTAAGAGATTCAAATTTTCCTATCCACATGTTGAACCAAAAAAAAAAAAAAAAAAAAAAAAATCTATGTTGTTAACTATATAAATTTAACCTGACACTCTTTGTAGTAACTTACTTGTATTATTAACTAGGAATTATGTGATGCATGTGATCAATCCAATCCAAATATATGGCCCACGCAGATTAATATTTGAATATGTAAGCCAATGACAAAAGTAAATTATTATTTTAGAGAATTATTTCACGAGTTGCTTTATTGTTCATCATGTTGGAAAAGAAACAAGTTAGATTACATGAGCAATTGTTTGTTTAGGAAAAGTCAATACTGGACCAGTGTTGGGAAGCTTCAGTTTTGGAGTCCTTTAGAGTCCGATTAGACTAAAAAATTACAGATCCTAAATTTGCCAATGAAGTTTCAACGATTAGAGACCAACATGATAAATATCGATAAAAATTGGAAAGTTGATGAAATGTATAAATAATGTTCTTATTTTATTTTATTTTATTTTATTTGTTAAAACTTTCTATTTCTTGTATGAAGAAAAATTAAAAGGTGAAGGATATTTTTATTAATTGGGAATTAGAGAGTGACACGAGAGGTTTAGTATAATTAACAAGTTGTAATTATATAATATTCCATTGGTTTCAAATTAGAGACGTGTGTGCATATTTGGGAAAAGTGATTTTAATAATTAATAATTTGATAACCAATGACAAAACTGCCCCTATTGTTTCTCTTTCAAGCTAGAGATGAAAACGATGCACTAACAAATCCAGCACGAGATAAAATAACTGATATACATTATAAATTTATAATACTTGCTTTGTATGTTTATTTTTATATTTTTCTAGCTTGGATAAGGATCATTTTTTTTTTTTTTTTAACGATATATGAGGTAATCAAACATCAAACCTTGACATTGTAGTATGAATTCATGGCAATTGAGTTATTTATATTGATACTAGTAGAGATCATTTTGCTGATTGATTATTAGGATTAGAGTGAGAATTTGAGCCTGTGACCATCTTACAATAGAAGATGTAGTTGATATGTGTTGTTATTTATATTTTTTTTTATAGATATTTGCTAAGTTTTAGCTAAATTGAACTTTCATTTAAGAGAAATAAAGAGAGGGTTTTAATTATGTAGTTGTTTATTTAGAGAATGTTAAACAAATTTTTATTTATTATGTATAATAAGTATTAGATCTAAAAATTTTACTGCAAAAGAACTCTTACCATTCTTGCAATACACACCGACAAATATTCAATATATCTTTCTCTCTTATTTTCTCCCGTTAGTTCCTTTAAGAGCAACTGATCAAAAGAATGTTAGTTGTGGAACTTTGAGCTCAACCTTTCAGTGTAGAGTGATTTGAGCTATATAACATTTTAGTCAGGTTGCTGTATCCTAGAGGGACAAGCAAGGGAGTATTGCATCAGTGGTTGATATAAAGAAATTCAATACACACTGCAGCGGGCTTCAATCTCCTTAAAGAGAGCGAGATATCCACGCCTCAACCTAGTTGATTACGTCATTGGTTCTCAATATTTACTCAATTTTTCTTTGTTATTAATAATTTCCCCCTTCAATTTTAAATGTTGATTCAAAGTTGAAGTCTACTATTGAGAAACAAAATAAGAATGTCAGAGATCTCAACAAGCCATTTCAATTTAAGGAAGCACACTTTAAGTCATTTCAATTTAAGGAAGCACACTTTAAGAGATGGAAAAGAGAAAATGTTGTTCTACCTTAACTTTCTCAAAATGGCATATGTCCTCACGGAAAAGAATCCATAGAAGACTAATACTTAAAGCATTAACCTTAAAGAGTTTACGGGACACCAAAGGAAAATTGATAAGTGTTAGAGATTTGATGATTAACTTTATATTTTTTTAAGGTGCCAATGATTGTTTTGTGGCTATCAGAATCGTTGCCTTAGAAGATGTCACAAAAGGTGTTATGTCGTAGAATATTCTCTTTCCTTACTTGGAAAATTTATGCAATTTTATTCTCTTGGATTTTTTTTCCTTATATGAGCATTGCTATTAATGGAGAGGAATATCTTTCCTTATTCTCCACCTCTATTATATAAAAGGAAATTGTAATTTTCTTAGGGTTGCCACTTCAATTAGATTATGAATGTGTTTTGTATTTGTGGTCGATTTCTACAACTTATGCTATAACCCGTTGTGGTAATCATTGTTGAAGAAGACAAGTTCGTGAAGATAACTCTAATCTTAGGGGGCCTAAGGTGTTGCTTTGGAGAAGATATTCTCGGTCTTAGGGGGAGCCTAAGACTTCATGACTGAAGAAGGAGTTCTCCATCTTGGGGTGCATCGAAGTTACTTCAATGAAGGGAGTTCATTGAGACAAGGGAAGATAAAGCTCTTTGAGAAGAAGCCTCATTCACTATTGGAAGTTGAAGTGTAAAACACTAATATTAACCTGCTTAGAGTAACCTAAGTTTTGATTGAGAAAGAGTCTCACATATAGGGGGAGCCTAGGTGTACTATGAATTAGCCTCTACGTGTGTCACTGTAAAAATCGTTACTTTACAGATAATTGCTACTTTGTAATTGCTTGACTTATTAATATTGGTGGATTATATTTCTTGAACACATTGTCTCTCAAACGTAGGTGATTTTGCACCAAACTAGGTTACCAACTTTTGTGTGTTGGCTTTAATTTATCTGTTTCATTTGTTTGTTGTTACAACTAGTTTAAATATATGGTTTAACTTGGATTGCTTTAAGTGGTGAGTCATTTAATTTTTCAATAAGTATGAGAAAGATGAGTACAATTGTCAGTATTATCTTTTAAATATTCTTGTTGGTCATTTTTTATGATTATTATGATACTACAACTACAAGAAAAAACATTTGTAGTGACAATCATTTAGCAACACCTGCAATTTTTGTTGGTAAAAGTTGACTTATAGAAACGAGTTAAAAAAATGTCGGCAAAATCCTACTCTTTCAACACAAATTAAAGTAATGTCATTAGGGGGCTATTTGGTGGCTCGTGATGTAATGAGCTTGGATTGTAATGTAATCCAAGACCCATATGTAGATTTAGCGTTTTAGGCTGGATTTGTAATATTAAACTAATTTCGTTCATACAGTTTTTAACTAAACTCTCTTTTCCATCGTTTTCACGTCTCACAATCCCATTTTCTTTCCGTCTTCGATACCTCACACATTCCAACTCTCATTAGTATGTCTCACTTGAGAGATATGTCTCACTTGCCAGCATCTCTCGCTTCCGCGCTGTCACTCCTTGCTCCCGTTGGTAAGTTTATTTTCCATTTTTCTTTTTCTTTTCTTTTTTTTTTTCTATTTTCTCTCCACCACCAGTACTCTACGCTATTATTAATGCTTTTTTTGTCACATTTAAGATTGGAAGGCATCTTATGGGTTGAATGGAACGAAATCGAATGCTTAGGCGTTTTGATTTTGGTTGTGAAGATCAAGGGTTGCTTTCTAGGATTTTTTTTTTTTCTTTCACTACTGCATATATATATATTATTGTTATTATTATTTTCTTGGACTTCATGGGGAGGGGGGAGGTAAGAAAGGGAATGGAAGAACACAAACTTGAATCTAATTTAACATACATAAAGAGATGAACAAGTCCTTGAAAATATAAGTGTAGTCATAGAGGTATAAATCGATTTTTCCCAAATGTTTTCAATCTTGTTTCTTGTTCCTAAAAGCTTGATTTTGACGTTCCTCTTTCTTTGTTCATTTTTTAGTACAAGTGTGTATAAGAAATGAGGTAGGGATTTCCAGATCAAAGAATAACCCAGGGAGCTTCTGCACTTTTAATTTGATGTCTAATATAAATTCATAAACTTTAAAAATGTCAATTATATGAGCTTTCAATTTTGAATCTAAATTAGGAGCCTAGCTAGCATTTTTTACACTTTTAAAAGTAACACATTTATTGACATAAAATATAGTAAAATGAGTCAAATTATTAAACTTATCGGCCAAATTCCTTGCCAGAGTCATAGCAAGAAAGAGCTCTTGGAAAAGGAAGACTACCAAGAGAAGACTATTGGTTCGAGGGGAAGATTTTGTTGAAATTATAGATCGACAAAGGTATATTGCTTAACCTTTTCTTAATTATTTATACTTTTAATTCTTTCAAGAAATCAAAGAAAACAATTACACGCTTCCGTCGGGATTTAATTTCTTTCACATTGAAAAAAACCAGAGGGAGAGATGAGAGACAATTGCTACCAAATCGACTGGAATTGGAATGGCTATCGAATGAATTAACCTAAAATCGTTAATTTCCTTCTATAACATGGTCGAAGCGTCGAGACGCTATCACGACAATTTGTGCAATCAGACTTCAGAGTTTCAGAGTGTCGCGACGAAGTGTGGTTTTCACGAAAAGGCATCATTCTGTGAATGGCGCCATGACATGGCACTTTAGGGCGATGTGGCACCGTGCCTGTAGGGGTATTTTCATCATTTTGGCCTTCTCTTTCCCAGTTGATGCAATTAATCTTTGTTTTGGCTCGTTTTAGCTCCATTTCGTTGATGCCCCACTTTACCCATTGGGTGCTCAAAACCTTCAAAATAACCAAATAAACAAATAAAACCAAAGAACAATCTTAAATTAAGCTGCCAACTCCTCTTTTAAATTTGATTAAGTATCCAACTGTAGTGAAACTTCACCTCATAGCTCACTACCTTCTACTTTGACCCTTAGTCAAATTCATATTATACTGCCACTTCACGTCTTAAGGTGTTCACTTCAGAGTTAGTCATTTCCACCATTGAAATTGGTCCAACCAACCTTATGAAAGCATAGTTTAGCCTTCCTCAAGATCTTCCACGCGCATGCCTATTTCCACCCATCATGCATCCAACCTAGGTCCTTGATGTGTCCAACTAGTCTTCTACTAAGTTATGCATCCAATGTCACCTTTTGACCAACATGAACTTTCCAACACTTAGCAAAAATCTCATCTCAAGCATAAGGTATGCGTCCAACTCCCCTATACGTCCAACTTGGCCTAAGTGTAATACCTTCCAACTATATAAGTTGTTCAACACTTAGCCAAAATTTCACCCTGAACACATGGCTATGCATCCAACACTTACGCATCCATCTTGACCTAAGTGTGTTACCTTTCAACTAAACACTTAGCCAAAATCTCAATCCAATGCCCTATGCATCCACTTTCCTCATCTTGGCCTAAGTGTCACCTTTCAACATTCATGAGTTGTTCAACACTTAGCCAAAATCTTTCCCAAACACATGGTATGCATCTAACTTCCTCATACCATGCGTCCAACCCAAGCTCTCCTCCCCTGGGCCATGCGTCCAACCATTGTTGTAAGGTTGCAGAGTTGAACTTCTCATATTTTGTCTTATGCTTCCAACCTTCTCTTCCAATACTTAGTCAAATTCCCAACCCTTAACCTATGAGTCCAACATACTAGGCTCCAAGTTCAACTCATAATGTCAAGTTAGAGTTTACCTAGTTAACTTCCATTCTCAAAGCATAGTCCACGACTTTGAAAGTTCATAGCATAGTTTTCTCTCATCCACCTCTATGACCAATTTTCACCTCACAACTCAAACTTAGACAAACTTTTTTCTTCCCCTCAAGAGTTCAACGCCTAACCCCTCTAATGTGCCCAAAATTTTTCTAACTCCACAAGCTTACTTTAACTCCACACATGGAAGTTCCTTCAAAATTTTCCTAACTCCACAAGGCACATTTTAACTTTTCCTAAAGAAGTTCTTTTAAGGTTTTTTGGTGTCACACGAGATTAGCAAATTTCTAAGTTTGGGGTCTCCAATAACGATCAATGTCAATATCGATAGTGATACCTATATCGTTTAAGTACTCGTATCATAGACGAATCTAATCGAAGTAACGATACTGACACAATAACTAAACTATAGAGCAAAATAACAATGAAGGCAGGAATGAAAGGAGCGATTCAAACAAATAATCAGAAACCCAAATACTAAAGTTCACAAATTTTAAATAGACAATGAACGAAGGGCATTTGAGCAAGGAATCACAAGAGAGGAAGACGCCTTGAATGTCCAAAACGGCCGAACGCGCTTGAAAGTTTGAAACTATGAACATTTGAAGGTTTGGTAATGTTTTTTTTTTTTTATTATATCTCGATGAAATTATAGTAACCACAATAACATCCATTTCATTACTAGTGCTAATGTCAACGACGTTAATGGAAATCAAATTACAATTGTAGATTACCTAAGTAAAATGGGTCCAAAATATTTAATTCCCCTTACTATGATGAATGACACATAAATAAGACTCATTTATGATTGGATCAATTTTGATTACTGGTGCTTAAATGTGGCCATATAAAAGTGTGATTATTTTATGTAAAATTAATAAAATTTTCTCAACGTCCCATTAGCATTATATTTCTCCCAAGAAAATAAAAAGTATATGGTTATGTAAGTGATGGAAGTATAGTAAGTTTGGAATGACTTTTAATACATAAGGTGATTTAACCACTAAAAATTACTTAGAAGTGTAGAAACAAATTAAATGTCAGCATTGTGCCATAGAATAACCACGCAACTTCGGTCGATTGTCCAACTGAACGGAGGGCGACGGCGAAGATTCTATACTATCATTATAAAACCACATTTTGCATGGCCACAAGATAGCAACATATAAAACCTTCCAAGTCAGATAACATAAAACTTTTCTTGTTAGAGAAAGAAAGTGAATATTTGGTGAATATTTGAAACATAAAAATGGGTTAAATTCTGGAGGTGAAATTTATTGTTTATAAACTTTCAAATTGGATTGAAACTTGAAATTAAAATGATGTTTCAGGTATAAATTTAACATGTATAAAAGTTAAATTTTGAGTTTCTTCAATTTAAATGAGGTATGTTTGATTTTGTCAAGTAACAACTAATTTTATTTTGCATTTTGGTAAGTTACTAGATTGCTAGCCTATAAATAACGTAGTTCTTCATTTCCACCGTCCTACTTCAAATTCAAGAATTCTCTAATTTCTTTCTTTCTTTTGGTCTTAAGTTGAGTTGGGAGCAAATATCCAAGAATTCTGTCAAATCCTAGTAGTTTGAGGTTGCAGTTTTACCAGAGTTAGTCATTGTATCCTGTTGAGACAATCGTTGTAGTCTACTTTTATTTATTGTAGAGCGAATAATTGTCTTCATGATAGCACTTATTGGAAGCATGCCCGATTACCTATTAATATCTCCACATATCTTGAGGTTTTTAGTCATACATTGAAAGTATTGGTTCAAGCTGAAATGTAATCAATTTCATAGAATATTGAGTTCATACATATCAACAATATGAACCTATGAACAAAAATAAAGGAAAGAAGTCGTCCCATGCAACATATAAATTAGGAATTAAATGCAGTACAATCAGTTCTAATCTCACCCAAAACCCCAGTCTTAACCCCCACTCTCCCAAGCTGAACCATAGCCGCCGCAAACGCTTTCTTGAACCCATGATTGTCATTAGCAAAGCCACTCACCGTCGGTTGCGACAACGGGTCCGTAAAAAGCACCTGATCCGACGTGAATAGCCCCTTGTGGTTCACAAGATTTTGGTAATACACATTATCCATTTTCCTTGGGGTAATAGGGTCCATGTCCACAGCCACTCTGGGATCCACGTTTTGTGGGCAGGCGTCTATGAGCTGCTGGGCGTAGTCCGAGTCCAGAGAAGGGTCCACATTAGACGTGGCCGAGAAGTTGGAAAGACGGTTCGCAAAACGGTTGCAATGTGAGAACCCAACCGTGTGAGCTCCTGATAATGCAATCATTTCGGTTTGGGTTAGGTTGTTTTTCTCGAACATTGCGTTTAATTCGCTCAGGTTGAAGTTTGGTCCCGGTAAGTTTCCAGCTACTAACGATGCTTTCGAGATTAGCCCGTCTCGCCGTCCTAATTCCACAGCGAAATTTGGCCCTCTTGCCTGTAAATTAGATATAAAATTGAGATACTTTTATAATTTCTCTCTCGTATATTTAACATTATAAAACTATCAATCACATCATACAAACTCAAACAGATGAGTTTAAAAAAAAAAAAAACTAACCAAAACCACAACGTCCCTTGCAGCGATGGCTAATACATCCGCACACGATACTATTCCAGGACATTGAGCTTCCACTGCTTGTTTAGCTTTAACCACGGTATCAAATCCATCTCCTGCCAACGACAAGTTGTCCTCGGCGTCTTTTTCTGCATCACCACTTGCGGATGCTATCATAACCGAAGCATCACATCCCTACAACTTTACAACAATGTAAAATTATATTAACCGTCCAATACAAGATTTGTTTCGTGTTATTTTATTAATAGTGAAAGTTTATAGTTTTATATATATATTTCATCCCTAAATAAATTTTAAAGAATGTTAAAACTAGAGTGTTATATAGGTTGCATCTATCTTTGTACAATCTATAGTATCTCTGTGAACATCTTATAAAATTGGAACTATCTTTGTGTAATCTAATACAATACAATTGTCCGATAAAATGTTGTCATGTCATAAAAGAAAACATTTTTTTTTATTTAATGAATCTTTGAATTTTTCAATTCTATCACTATCTCATTGATCTATTCAATAATTTTTTTTTAATTTACAGATCTACTAGCATTATATAAAATTAAAACAAATTCAATTTCATATCTAATTAATCACTTGATTTAAAATTCATTTTGAATGTGTCAGAAATGTAAGTTGATGAATGATACATATTTAAAGTTTATGAGAGTTCGTATACACAAGATTAATCAAGTTACCTGAACAAAGCAGTCATGGAAGAAGAGCCTTAGAGTTGCGGGAACAGTAACGAATGTTTGGTTAAACTTTAGGGTGACGGCCTGGCGAACGATTTGTTCGACATTTGGGCACGTTGAATTGTAGAAGTTGAGGGAGAGCTGGGCCTGGGCAACCCCAATGAGAATGAAGAGAAGAGTCAATGACAGCACCACTCGCATTGCCATGGCTGCCATTAGCGTGGAGCTTGGTCAGTTTTTGTTGGTTTAAATAGACACAAGGGAAGAGGAGAGGGACAGCTAATTAATTAACAACAAAACTAATTAAGCAACTTAGTGAGCTATTTCCTCCCATGTTAAATGATTGGGGGATTTCTTTTTTAGTTTAGTTGACTTCATTAACCCACCCAAAGGGTTTTTTATTTTTAAAAAACCATTTTGTGTCATGATCAGACGTGTACGTAGGTACGAAGTTTGCGAAAGTGAATGAAAAAAGAAAAAAAAAAAAAAAAAAAAAAAAAAAAAAACAATTGTAATACTTGGGTGCACATCGTCTTAACAACAGAATTAAGATATGAAAATACTTACATGCATTGTCGACTAAATATATCGTTGTGCATCCAAATAAATTGTCCAATCATAATTTATCATGTGATTAATTTTTAAATTATTTTTTTTGTATAATAAAAGTATATAGATTAAGTTTCGATAATTGTGGGGTGGATCAAAAACGTTCATGAGTTAAGATAGGCTCAAGTCTAACGAATTTTACAAAGGCATTCAAGAGATATTTCTCTAGTGGAGTCGAATTAAGGGGTGAGAGTATTATGCATGCAGGACTTATCAAATTGGGTCTAACCCAAATTGAGACTATATGTACCTCCTCGTAATGGATGGCCTACCTCCCATGTGGAAACATATAAACAAACCATGTCAGATTCATGTATCAACTCATCTCTAATATTTTGTAATGACTAGTGAGAATTGTTTGTTTAATTTTAATATTTCATGCTTCAACAATTGTTAATTTTGGAATCAATTAATTAAAGTTCTTGGGTATTAATTCCGTTTTGATATAATGATTAAAAATCATGTGAAGATTTTCGAGATCGGTAGGGTTTTTTCATTCTCCCCCGTTTCGACAAAATTTCAAGAAAATTTTAATTTTGAGATTTTTGAGAATCTGTCGAGAATGTTTTGATTTTTTTAGCCATTACCTACCTTGCTCAATTCAAGTTTTTCAGTTTGATGGTTCTGATTTTCAATTGTATAGTTTCACGTGCCAATGTTATCTCCAACAAATGATGATGCTTTGTCAATGTGCTATTTTTTAAAATTTCTAACTTTTCTTAATTTTTAACTTTATTTTCAACCCATAACTTTCATTTCCAAATAACTAAATTTGAAAATGAAAAAAAAAAAAAACAAAAAAAACCTCTATATATATTTATGTTTACCCTTATTTAAACATTTTTCCTTTAAATTCACATAAATTGAATTAATGTGATTTTTGTATTCTTTAACCATTCAAAACTTTCATTTTCATCTCAAAATATTCCTAAATTTTATATTATTTTGTAGTTTTTTCTATTTCTTTTCTAAACTTCTACCCTCACATAACATATTTACAGGTACATTTATAATATAATCTAAATGACATCTTATTTTATAAAAACGATGATTAAAAATTGTTAAATTATAGTTTAATTAAGTCACAATCAAAATTTCTTTAACTAATTATAACAATGTTCATAAAGTTTTTCGAAATTTCCATTGAGATCAATATTTCCATAAAATCATAATCTCAATATTTTCATCAACATCAATATTTTAAATCTTATTTAGAATTAGTTAAAATAAAAAAGGATAATTAGTGAGGTAGAGATTAAATCTCAAACTTCAAATTTCGAAGTTTTGTAATATCATTTTAATTTTGGAGAAGAAAAGAAAGACAATTTAATTTCATTTTCTGTAGTGGTCTAAACTTCACTATTCCAAATACATGCACATTCTTTTAAAAGGAAAAGAAATCAAATACTTATTACAAATTAGTTTTTTTTTTTTTTTTTTTTTTTCCTTTTAGAAATGTAGTTATCATTAGTTGGCACATAATATACTTTCCTATTTTTAAATAAAGATAAAATCCTTTCATTATCATATAGTATGGTTCCGTCTATTTTTCATAAGGGCAAATAATATGTTTAATTTATGTTTATTGGGAAGTGTCATGTGAATACATGTGTAAATACCAAGTTTGGGATGTTTTGTTTATAAAAGAACAAATTTTGTAATGGTAGCGCCAAACATTGGTTCTATATTAAGAAACAAATGGCGGTGGGTCTTTTTTTAACACAATTACACAGCACAGGTGTGAGTTAAATTTTTCAACGGCTAATTGGCTATTGCTTTATTTTCTATAATATTTTGCTAACGTTAACTGCTTGTGGAATTCCATTATTTCATGTTTGATAATAGTAATCAAAAAGTGAATACTTATTTAGTTAAATAGGGATATTCGTAAGTTTATTTTATTAGGTATGGAGATCGACTTTTAGAACTGACAATTAAACTGTAAATTTATTTGGCTAAATATGGGGACCGACTCATAGGATTGACTATAATGCCTAAAGTATAGAGGTCGATCTATAAGAATGATCATAGAGTTTGAGGAGACTAACACTATGAAGGTAAATATTATGCTTTTAAGTGTTGTATTTTTGCACATGTTTGGATCACTAGTAAAATAAATATGACAATTTACAACGATTAGTAACGACTTGATTGATTGATGAGGTGAGAAGTTAATTAACAAATAACCATGGTGAAATTTATTTCTATATAATCGGGGTTCTGGATAGGCTCTATTACCTTTTTTACTTTTTTTCTAGTAAAACCATCTATGTTCTCTCTTTAATTTGCAAATCATTTCCTTTTATTTCTTTCTCTTCTTCCAAAACAAGTGATTCTCTGTTTCTGTTTATGTGCTATTAATGTCAGCAACAATCCTCTCTCTCTCTCTCTCTCTCTCTGCCTTCAAATTCTGTTTTCCATTCTTCTTCTTTTTAATCATTTTGTCAGATTATTTTCAACAAAATCATTAGGAGCAAATCAAACCACATGACGATGCTCAATTAAAAACAAACTCTATAATCTAAATCATCATTTTATTTGTAGTTCGAGCTTCAATTTTTAAGTGTTTTTTTTTTTTTTTTTTTTGNTTATTTTCAACAAAATCATTAGGAGCAAATCAAACCACATGACGATGCTCAATTAAAAACAAACTCTATAATCTAAATCATCATTTTATTTGTAGTTCGAGCTTCAATTTTTAATTTTTTTTTTTTTTTTTTTTTTTGGCTTAATTACCTACTATATTAGTGTTGTTTATGTAAAATTATTTTTTTCTTCTTGTTTTCTTTCTTAAAAAGATGTATATCAATCATAATGTTGATATATTTTGTATTAATATACTAATTTTCTTCTAATACTCAAACATAGATAAGCCATATCCTTATACTCAATACCATTATTATAAAATACCTCGATCCACCTTATTCAAAATCATTGTACATGAACTGAAGGAAAAAAGTAGCTAACTAAGATAAGAATATATTGTACAATTTATTAGTGATGACTCAATTGATAAAGTTAAGTTAAGTTCGTGTTATTTAGATCCTACTTATGTTTTCAAGAATTACTTAAATTAGACTCGTTACATACTTTCCTTACTAATCTCTATTTACTACGTGTTTAGAGAAATTACGTCTTAATTTAAGAAAATATTTTTAAAAGATTAAAAAAAAATAAAATTCGGGTCGGAGCTTCTGCTGGGTGGATCTAAACCGGAAACCACGGGGTCGAGCTCCGATCTGGCGGTTTCGTCGATTTGAAGGTTCATTAGAGTCCCTTTGGCCTTCAGCCGTTCAAAGTTCAAACCAAAATTGAAAATAATCTTCCGTCTGCAACGGTCCATTGCCCTGCCATGGAACTTGACTCACAATCAGAGTTCCCGTATTGGAAGCCTTTCCAACGGAGGTTCGATCCTGATTCTCCCTTCTTTGCCTCTGGAAATGTCGAGCGTGAAATCTTAGCCAAACAGGTTTTTTCTCTCTTTTGTTTACCCATATTGTTGCCCTTCTTCTAAATGCGTCTGTTTATTGCTAATTTTATCCGTTATTGTTGTCATAACATGATTATCAGTATGTATGTCTGTTTGATGATGGAGCTTGCTAGGTTTTCAGTTTTCTGTTTGTCGATTTCCGGTATTTTCATTATAATCCCTAAGGTTGACGCTCATGATATTCCATTTCTATTTCATTCGTCTACTTTTGAAGGTTGCCTTGGATTTAACGGAAGATGAAAAGGTACAGCTGCATAACATGGCAGTTGATGCTAGCAGGTAAAGGTTTAATTTGCTATCTACTCATATATTGCCAAGTCTAAAGGACTCTTTAGAGGTTAATTTGAAGAGGAAAATTCATAGCGAAGTTTGAACTAATTAGTTGTGATATTTATTGACTCTTTCTTTCTTTATTTTCACTACTGTTTCGTTATTGAAATTGTTCTGTATAGTGAAATCTTTTGCCCAATTGTTGGTTGCGGTGCACACTTGAAATCTCTGGATGACTTTGAAGATCATTACAATTCGCGGCATACTGCCTCTTGTTCTGTTTGCCCAAGAGTTTACCCGACATCACGTCTACTTAGTTTACATGTGTCTGAGGCGCATGACTCGTTCTTTCAAGCAAAAGTTGCTCGTGGATATGACATGGTATGTATCTCGAACTTGTTGTCTATTTCTGTGGTGCAGCCGCAATAGTTCTTACCCTACTGATCTATATATACAGAGAATTAGTTATGCTTCACATTGTCATTTTATCCAAGATGGGGCTTTGATGCCTACTGTGACAGTTTCCATAGTTCATATATTATTCTTGTTCTGTATGATTATGATAGCAGACTTGAGCACCAAGCTTCTAACCATGGTTAGTGGGGAGGGATTAAAGCTTTAGATTTCATAGACTGAGCTACTAATATTATTGTAACTAGATTTATTTTCTAAATTCTTGGTCGAGAGTAACACTGAACTAGAAAAAAAACAGCGTTGTTGTAATTGGATGACTGGATAAGTCATATGATCCATTCTCTTTTGTAGGTAATATCGTCTTATCACTTGAAATAGGCTACTGGTTAATGTAACTTGAAACATATAGCATGTACTTGTTAAATGGTTATCACTTTGGTTCATTGTCTCTTTGTCTGTTTCTTTGTCTCATATAAATGTATACCGTGTGTCACAGTATGAATGCCTGGTGGAAGGTTGTGGTTTGAAGTTCAAAAGTTACAAAAGCAGACAGCAGCATCTAGTGGACAAGCATAAATTTTCTGCTTCATTTGAATTCTTTAAGAAAGCTCATCCATCTAAGAAACAAAGACAGAAATTACATCGCAAACAAGCCCTTCAAGGGTGGGAAGAAACCTCGGAAATGGAAGTTGAGAATGAAATTATAGATGGCCTCATTTCAGGAGTATCTAAACTAACTACTTCGGACTTAACTCCTTCGTCAATCAGCTTTGGGCGGAGGCACACTCGAGGGTTAGCATTTCTTCCTCGAGCAGTTCAGCGAGAAAAAGTGTCAGACTCCTCAACAGCTGGAACAAAGAGATGAAAGTAGTGTATCTAGACCAAGTATGTCCATCGTTTCCACCATATCTAAGTCCAACTTTTGCTGCATAGTTTCTATTGTTGGCCCTTCTCAAGGATATCTGGTTTTGCAGCATCTCGGAGTTGGTTTTATTTTCCTTTTTTTTTTTTTTTTTTTTTTTTTTTTCTTTGGCAAAATTACTTTTTTTATCCTAGATTTCGTGTATGATTTTAAAATGTTACATTTTTACTCTTCAATGTTGACTTTAATTTTCATATGTATTTAGGATTCAAATTATTACATTTTTACCCTTTAGTATTGAATTGCATTTGGTTGGTGAGTTTCATTATTTTACATTACTAGGCTAAGTTTTCACTAACATTCACTTAATGTCTTAACTTTTGGTTAATTAATTTAAAGTAGTTATGACGTAAAAGGTTTATTAATTTTCATAATGTTGACTTGGTAAAAACTAATTTAATTATAAATAACACNGCAGAACTAATTCCTATTTGACTTGCAAGTGGAGGAATCAGTGGCAGTTGAAATGGATGGATGTTATGTTACCATGTTGATAATCAAGATCACGATGTATCTAGATGGTTTAGCGAGGATTGGTTGCTTTGTAACGTACTTCCAATAGACTGAACAGTGAAGAAAATATTGGTAACTAGAAATGTTGGCTCTTAACAGAGTTTGTGGAGACATAATGAGGAATGTGTTTTTGCTTATCAGTTCAAGCAAAAGATATAGATTACCAAGGAATAGAACTTCAGTGAACCCACGTAGACGTAATCAATCAAAAGTGGGGCCATTTAAAAATGGCCTCAGAGAAAACCAGTAACAACACTAGGAGAATTATGAGTAATAAAGAAAATCAATTATGATTACAGCACTTTTAATTACGGAGCAGTAAACATGAAAAAGATTCTAGTGAGGAAACCTTTGATATTAAAGTAAGAGGTTAAGGCTATAAAATATGCCACGACAGAGTCCACGTTAAAGCATCATCAAGAAAATGGCATAATGCAAATGAAGCATTAATGGAGTACCAAGGGAACTTTCTTATTGATTTTGTCTTTCTTTAATGATCAAGATAAAAAAAAAATCATCTTAAGTTCATCTAGTGGTAAAAAAAAAGAGACATAGTCTCAATAAATTGTTAAGAGATCGTGAGTTTAATCCATGGTTATCATCTACTTAGAAAGTAATATCTTACAAGTTTCCTTAACATCCAAATATTGGTCAGGGGTTGTTCCATGAGATTAATTGAGGTATGTGTAAGCTAACCTGGATACTCATAGATATCAATAAAAAAAAAAAAAAAAAAAAAAAAAAAAAAAA
>QLSR01000286.1:179404-214385 GCA_031780015.1 Citrullus colocynthis
AAAAAAAAAAAAAAAAAAAAAAAAAAAAAAAAAAAAAAAAAAAAAAAAAAAAAAGATAATTGTGTTGGGTAGCATTTTTAGAAATAATAATTAAGAGTATAACAACATTTTTAAAAAATTGCAAATAATTAACCTTCAAAAAAAGAAAAACATATACATTTTAAAAATTACAAATAATTTTATTCTTTTTAAAGTTACATTATTACCTCTAACCTTCCGTCCACATTATAAAATTACTATTCGAGTAGAAAACTTTTAGAGTTTTCTAATAAAATTTGGGACTTGAAACGATGTTGTCGTAACCTATGACAAAAATTTGGATCGTCACACTATTATTATTTATAGATCGTAATAAGGCGTAATTACAATAAATTGATAGCGTATTTAAAATTAAAAAGAATATTTATTTGGAAAAAGAAAACATAATTTTGGTAATTGATAGCGTCTGAATTTAGGGTGGAGTGTGGGTTGTGGCGATCCTGGTTGTAAGTTATATCTAAGGATAAGGTTCGCATTCCCTCCCTCTCTCCATATCCATTTCCTTTCTCAATTAACTAATTCTCTGGATCTGAAAGGCTCATCAATTTTGTTGGATTTCCCCCTTCCACCCAAAGCCATGAGTTTAAACCTAGTCGCTGCATTCACCGGTCTCTCTCTCGCCTCTTCTTCCTCTTTCTTCAAAGGCGATTTCCGCTCTATTCAAACCCCTCCCAACCTCTCCTTCTCCTTCTCCTTCTCCTTCCCCAACACATTCCCTTTAACCATTCAAAACGCCCACAAGAAAGGAGCTGGAAGCACCAAGAACGGCCGTGATTCCAAGGGCCAGAGGCTCGGCGTTAAAATCTTCGGCGACCAACTTGCCAAGCCTGGTTCCATCATCGTTCGTCAGCGTGGAACCAAGGTAATTTTCAATTTTACATGCACTTCAACTCCCTACCCCTTTCGCCCATTGTTTAGGGCTTTTTCGAGCTTCCAATGCTCTTTATTTACTATGTCTACATACACCCAACTTCTTTGTAATTCAGTTCCATGCCGGAAAGAATGTGGGGCTTGGCAAGGACCATACAATTTTCTCATTGATTGATGGGCTTGTAAAGTTCGAGAAGTATGGACCTGACAAGAAGAAGGTTTCACTTCGAATCTGAACCTTTCAATATCTTAATTATATTGCACGAATGAAACACAAAACTGGGATATATTTTACTTCATTGCATCGCAGGTGAGTGTCTACCCAAGAGAAGTGCAGCCTGAAAATCCAAACAGCTATAGAGCAAGGAAGAGGGAGTATTTCAGGCTGCAAAGAGAGCGCAAGAAAGCAAGAAAAGAAGGCATTGTTGCTCAACCCCAATTGGTATTAGCTTCCACTGATGCTACTGAAACCAATCCAGTCTGCTGATTTCTGGAGGCATCACTTCAATCACTGCCTCTTTAAAAGCCCTGATGATAATCTTGCAGATAGAAGGTCTGCTTCATTAGCTTCTCCTTTTCTGGTTGTGCACATATAATTTCCCAGATTCTTCGCAGGAGTGTGTTTCATTATTATTATTCTCAATTAGTAGTACTCGTTTTGTTCTACTTTTTGCCCCTAAATTTTCTCTAGGTCCATTTTGCTACTGACTACTTTTCGTTGATTTTGCTGTCAAAATGGTCTTCAACAGAAGAGATAATGAGGGGTGAATTTTGATTAATTTTGTGTTGAAATGAAGAAATTAGATGAAATTGGTGGCTCTGCCCTGTACCAACATTAATATACTGAAATTTGATATGAAACATGTAGCATTGGTAGTTTCATGAGTTTCTTGTTGAATGACACAACAAAGTTTGTAAAATTTGGGATTGTGATGTCCATTTTGCTAGATATGATAGCATATAACATAAGAAACTAGAAAGTTAAAGTTAAAAATCGATTAAACTCTTTTTTTTTTTTTTTTTTATTATTATTATTATCATTATTATTATTGTTATTAACATATGATTTTTGAACTTGAAGAAGTAGGGGCATATTAGAGGGAAAAGAATTGCCTTTTTCTTTTTAAACACTTGTGAGTGCCGTAAGATATTAAATTTTGGGTGCATAGTTTCTTGCTAAAATGACGCAACAAATTGGGAAATTGCCAAAACTATTCCGTCAAAGACATTTAGGATGATTTTAAAATTTGAAAACTAATAGGACTTATGAGGGTATGAAAGGACTAATTTGTCCAAAGGAAAAACATTCATTAGTATTTTCTAAAACTTCAATTTCTTCATTCCACCCTCATCTCTCTCTCAACCTTTATCTCAACCACTCTCAACTCCAAAATTTATAATAAGGTTTTACATTTTTGTTAAAAATTTTGAGTTTTAATACTCATTTCTTTCTCTACATTTTCTTTCTCTATCGTTACAAGAAAAACTACAACACTTTACTTTCAACAATTTTTCTCACATCTACCCGTGTGAAAAAAAAATAATAATAATAAAAAATCTAAAAATCAATTGTTTACGTGCTAAAATTTCCTCCATTGTTTCATGGACCTACCCATATCACTAAGACCAAAACATATAAATTCAAATTGGGTTTTGAATTTTTATTCAAAAAAAAAAAAAATTCATCGACAAGGAAGTGCGAGAAAAATTATATAAACTCAAAATTTGAGATGCTTAAATTTTTCTTACGGTGAAAATTTACAAATTCAAAACTTAAGGTGCTTGAATTTTTCTCCAACTTCCTTGTAGAGAGAGTGAGAAAATTAATAGAAACTCAAATTTTAAGGTATTGAAATTTTTATTGCAACTTCCAAGAAAGTGCAATATAATTTACTTAAACCCAAACCCAAAATTTGAGGTGCTGATTTTTTTTTTCTTTTACGTTATTGTAGTGAGAAAGTGTGAGAAAATTTATAATACCTTAGAGTTTAAGGAGTTGGGAAATTTTCCCACAGCCTTTGCCGTGAGAAAGTGCAAGATAATTTACAAAAACTCAAAAGATTTTCAATTTTTATCTTTTATGAGTGAACAAATTAAAGACTTTATTATAATTGTACAATTTCAGAACTTGGAAAAATTGTTCATTAGTCGTGAGTATTCCATAAAAACCTTTAAAACATGGTGTTGTAATTTGTCTCGTAATTTCTCATAGTGAGTCGAGAAAAATTATAACATGTCAAAAATTAAAGTGTCGTTATTTTTCTCACAAAGAGAAGATATGAGAAAAAAATTGAAAAACTAAAAATAATTATTGATAAATTTTTTCCCGCATCTTCTTGCAATTGGAAAGTGTGAGAAAAATCTAAGAACTTAAAAAATTGGTTGACAATTTTTCTTGCATCTTCTTGCAATGAGAAGGTGCGATAAAATTTTCAAAAGCTTAGAAAATTGGTTATTAAAATTTTTCTAGAATCTTCTTGCTTACAAGAAACTTACAAATTTGGTTGATAAATTTTTTCTCACAATCTTTCTAAATCATTAAGGCTCGAGAAAATTAAAAACCTGCAATATTATAAGTTTTTAAAAAAATGTAAGAGAATGATGTTGAAAAACAACGTTGAAATGAAAATAAGTAAAGAAAACTAAATTTCTATAGCAAAAATGTAAACTCCTGCTAGAAAATTTGGAGAATAGAATTTTGAAGAATCGATGGTCTGATAGTAAATGTTCGAGGAACTAGTGGGAGGAGGGTTGGAAACGCATAAGGGTCTTTTCATAAAGCTTTCACTTTGGCTTAAAGTTTATGTGCACAGTTTTAAATAACACACATTGTATCACGAAATCAAAGAAAATTAAAGTAGTAAAATGTGTTGTCAACCATAGTATTGAAAGTTCGAGAGGTAACTTACTCTCTCTAATAAAGTTATTACCCTACTTTACGATGCATCAATTCAAATTGTAAGATATTGATGCTCAAGTTTATTCTCCTACCTTTGTTCTTTAACTTTTTTTTTTTTTTTTTTTTTTTTTCTATACCAATCACTCATGGAGATTGTTGGGAATGACTTTGAGCTTTCGGCCCATAGCAAAAAAACAAAAGTTATTTTGAAGAAAAGGTAGTAGTTTGTCCCACATTGAAAGATTTTATTTTGCCAAATGTGAGTATATATATAAAGGCTTGTAAGGGAGTTTTCAAATTATGGTAGTGGTGGAAGTAAGAACTCCTTGTGTCTAGTTGGGAATGACTTTGAGCTTTCGGCCCATAGCAAAAGAACAAAAGTTATTTTGAAGAAAAGGTAGTAGTTTGTCCCACATTGAAAGATTTTATTTTGTCAAATGTGAGTATATATATAAAGGCTTGTAAGGGAGTTTTCAAATTATGGTAGTGGTGGAAGTAAGAACTTTTCCGTTGTGTCTAGTTGGGTGAAATGCACTCATAAGCTTCATATATTTATGATCAAGTTCTAAACTTTATGAAAAGTCAATTATTTTAGTACAATAGGAATTCGATCTAAAGACTTTTGTCACTGACCCATTGTATGTCAAAAAAGAATATTAGTACAAAAATGTTTTATGAGTTAGTGGATCTGAAAATTGATTCTTGAAATTAATTCTCATATCTAAAACTGGTTTTCCTTTAGTCCCTGTGATGTGGTTTGTGAAGAGTGCATATACAGAAAAACATCTTTTCTTCCTTTTTCCGGTCTACTGTTTCTAAACTATTTTTCATCTAAATCTAATTCGTTCTCCGTCGAGTGCACGTTAGAGATCAGGTGTTGTGTTAACTTTGAGAGCAACACTTACCACACATCGCCCTAGATTACCTTTATGAACCTCGGACGAGATGAGGCGATAGCAGACCCTGAGCATGCAACGAAACCTATCGTCAAAATTCTCCTTGATCTTGAAGCTTACCTTGAATTAGATAAAAACTTTCACATTCCAACAACTATGCTCTTATTAAAACCTCCCTGCTTAGTTACATATCATAATACACTGATGAGTCAAGTGGCAGCTTCTTATCAACTGATTCATGTTGAAACTCAAGAGCAACCTGGTAGAAATAAATAAAAATAAAAATAAAAAGGTTGAACTAAAATGCTTAGTGAGTGGTAAGAATTTATAAAAAAAAACTAATTTGAGAAAACTAACATCATAATAAATAAAAATTGAAGTTATGTAAACTTATGTAAAACATGAGCAATACAAAACGTGAATGGATTATTATGTTGGGAAAATCATAAATAATCTCTTGCAAACATAAACGTCAACTTGAAAAAACTTTCCCTGAACTTGTACCTCAACATGGTCATACTATATAGGGAGGAACTCAACGTATATAGTAGAGAAATATGGTCATACTATACACTGAGTAATCTCAAAGTAAATAGCAGAGAAATACGGTCATATACGTGCACGTAAAGCAGCCCCAAATGGCAAACACCACGACACATAGCCCAAAGTCTATGCGTGTGCAGAAGTGGGTCCCAAAGACCTCATGTATGTCATGACTATACTACGAAAATACACTCATGTCGGTGGAGTGGGAAATCACCATGGTTTGAAAACTACTTTAAGCTTAAAACATAAAACTTGTTACATTCAAAAATCTTGTATTCACATAATTCGTAAATCACGTAAATCATTCTAAAACCATGATCTTCCCTTTAAACAACATTTCATAAATCTATAAATTTACGTGAAACACATTTTTCTCTAAAACACTTTAAAAAAAATAAAATCCCTGAAAAAAAAAAAAGTGATTTTAGTTCAAAATCTTGATGATTGTTTTCGAACTTCACAAAATAAATCTTGTAAATTATTATTTTTAATAAAAAACCATGAAATTTATAAACTTTCTCAAAAAATCACATGACAATATTCTTAAATTAAACATAGATTCATAACTTACGTTAAATTTCATAATATTTAGCTAAATAATAAAACATTGTAAAATAAACCGCTCATAGAATTATTTTCGGCCATTCTTTGGATCGCTCAGGAACTCCAACTTCGTCCATCTTGATATATACCAATAACCACTTGAATTAGGTTATGAAAATATCCTAAAAATTAATTATAAAGTCCACTTACACTTACTAGTTTCAAACCTTTTTCCATAAATTAACTCCAAAATACATACTCTCTGTCCACTTATTTCCAAGTACACATCTTGTACTATACTTTTATTAAAGAAGGTTAGGCTACTAAACCCAACCTTTCTTCCCATATTTTTTTTTCTACCAATTAGTAGTATTTCCTAAGTTTTCAGCTCATATGTGACGTTTGCCACCTGTCTCATATAGTTCTGCACGTCTTGTTTTTGTATGTATGCATGTTTATGTTAAAAGTAAAAGTATTGTAAATAAGTGGGGTTTCAAAGTGTGTTGTTTATATTTGTTAGTAGTTTAATGTGCAATATTATAAGTTATAGTAAATACATGTTTTTTAGTTCAAGTCAGGTCCCACATGTTATATTATGTTTCAAGCATGTAGTTTGACAGTTGATTTCGTGCTCGATAGGAAATTTATTGTCTGTCACAGCTCATCCTAGACTTAATTGGGTAAGTTTGGGATGGGGTGTGACAACGGCTTCTTGCGATTTAGCATCGACGACCGTTTTTACTTTCAAGGTAGTGGATTTCTCCCTAGGATATAGATAAGGTATGGATAAGCCTATCAAACAAGGGAGGAAATTCTAATATGTAAACAATTGATTGATAGAATCTTTTCGCACAGAGAGGATGTGAGAAGAATTCGAACATGTTCGAAAGTAAATGTTTTAGTTTTTCTTGCAACGAGAAGATGTGACAAAAAAAATTTAAAATGGTCTATAATACGTTTCTGACATGGAGATGGTATGGGAAAAGACCAATAAAAGGAAGAATGAAATTGAAAAGAACAACATTGAAATGAAAGCAAATGAGAAAACTCAAAACAACAAAATTGTTAAAAAATAGCATTGCAGGCCTTTATACACTTCTAGAGAACAAGATACCTTCCTGAATGCGATCAACTGCTATATGAAAGGTTACCATTAACTGTTTTTTCTTTTTTTTTTTAATGTCGATCTCAATCACCCACCTTATTCGGTGCTATTTGTGAAATATGAAAAACTTACCTTCTTATGTGGAAGCTTCTAATTTTGACATTTTATAATAATTTTTTAGTATAATAGGAGATTTGAACACTATACTTTTGGTGGCTAAAAACATCCGTTCAACTATGCTCGCTTTCCATTCACAGTATATATATTTTTAATCTACTTTTACGAATGGCAAACTGAACTGCAGGTTAATAAATATTTTTTAAGACAAAAAAGGTTAATAATAATTAGTTGCATTTCATTTATATATCTTTTGTCTCTACTTTTATAACTATTTATTTTGTTTTTAATTTTAAATTTTTTTTTTTACAATTAAGTTTATAAACATCAAACTTTTCACGTAGTTTATTTTATTTTATTAACTATTTTTAAATATGTATGTTTTAAAAAATAAAGTTAGAATTTGAAAGAAAAAAAAAATTAATATTTTGATTTACAGTTCAAATATAAATTTTTAAAAAAGTGAAAAATAATATATATAAATATGAACAAGTATAATTTTAAAGAATAGAAATAAAAAGAATAAACTAATTAAGGTTTGATTTTTGATAATTAAGGTTTTCGTAAATACGTGCTACATGCTTTTAAAGTTAGAATGAGACCTTTTTACTATGATATGGTGTCCAATAATATTTGTGAAAACAAATTTAAATTCTGTACAAAGCAAATATAGTACTCTATTTGTATCACAAAATTAAATTTTCTAAGAGCACGCGAGTCAACCAATATTTACAAATTGCCTATTTAATTTTCAAAAAAAAAGTTATTCAATACTATCATCCGATCCAACATTTAAAGAATCAATCTTAAAACTCTATATTCTTGCGGTCTCTTCTTATTTATCAGTACATATATGTTGAATGAGAAATTTTGGACCAATCACAAATTGACATGTCATTTCTCAAATTAATGACAAAATTGCAATAATCGAATTTGGGACCAATTAAAAGTTGACATGTGTCCCAAATTGAAATTGATGACATAAATTGACAAATTCCAATAACGCCACATGTTTTTGTCTTGACCGTTAGATTAAATAAAATAAAGGCTAAAATCCAAGTGAGTCCTAAAATAGGTTTAATTTGATCCAAAGGTCAATGAAGACCCAAATCCAATTTGTTGGGCTAAGGGCCAGGTCCATGGACCAACTAAGCTTAAGCCAACAAAGCCCGTCCGAGAACTCTATAAATAGAAGAGTTAGAAAATTCTATACTCCAACTACAAGAACATCCACGCTTTCCGCTTTCATACAACAAATGTGTGCATTCAACTGAGAGAGAATCAAAGGATCAAGTACTAGAGATTGAACCACATCCGCATCAAATCTACATCCACTTAAGTTCAAATCCACAAATCAAGTTTCTTCTGAAACCTCGTGCGAACAAATTGGCACACCTGGTGGGACTCACTCTACCTCTCATCTCTCTCTCAACAACCTCGATCAATGGTTTCCAAGAAAGCTGCATCCAAAACTCCTACTGCCAACGATACCTACATGGGACCTATCACTCGCAATCGCTCAAAGAGGGTCATGTAGGAGAAGGAACATGGTTCTGCCATTGTGGAGAACATTTGGAGGCAGTTGAAAGAATCTCCTAAAGGCAGGATTATCATAATAATAATAATAATAAAATCCTTTGTTTGACAGCTCCACTCCTACTTCTGATCGCTCAAAGAATGAATTACATCCTGATGCTATGTTTGTCATGATGACTGATGCAACAGTAGAGGCAGCCATGGCAAAGATGGACAGAAAAATAGATCTCCGAATGAAAGTTGTCGAGGAGCGAGATCACGAGATCGCTGCCTTAAAAGAGCAGATGCAGGCTCGAGAAACTGCCGAGTTAAGCTAAACGCCCACTGCCAAGGCCAATGACAAAGGGAAAACTTTATTTCAGGGAAACCAGTTGCAATAATCCACCTTTGTAGCCTTCCTATCGGTTCAGCAGCTACAAGATATGATCACAAACTCCATCAGAGCCCAATATGGAGAACCATCTCAAGATTCATGTATGTATTCTAAGCCATATACTAAAAGAATAGACAACTTAACTATGTTTGCTGGGTATCAACCATCGAAGTTCCAGCAGTTTGATGGAAAGGGCAACCCGAAGCAACATGTTGCTCATTTTGTTGAAACCTGCGAAAATGCAAGAACTAGAGGGGCCTACTAGTCAAACAGTTTGTCCATACCTTAAAAGAAAATGATTTCAATTGGTACACCGATCTAGAGCCGAAGGTGATTGACAGTTGGGAGCAACTAGAAAAAGAGTTCCTGAACCGCTTTTACAGCACTAGGCGTATCTTCAGCATGATGGAGTTGACAAGTGCCAAGCAGCTGAAGGAGAGCCAGTCATCAACTATATCAACCAAGGGAGAGCCATGAGTCTTGACTGCAAAGACCGACTCACCTATCTTTCGTGGAGATGTGCACCAAAGGCATGGGACTAAACCCCACACATTTGAAGAGATGGCAACTCGCGCCCAGGATATGGAGCTGAGCATCGCCAACAGGGTAACAGAAGATTTCTTGGTCCCTGAGGTAAAGAACAATAAGAAGGAAGCCAAAGGCATTGGAAATATTCTGAAAAGTGCCACAAAAGAATTTATGGTCCTTAGTGCGGCCCCGTTGAAATTTTCTTCCAAAGGAAAAGAAATAAAATCTCAAAGAAAACATGATGGAGGTGTGAGATATCACCTAACTTTAAAAGAAAGACAGGAAAAAGTTTATCCATTTCCTGACTCAAACATTGCAGACATGCTAGAGCAACTGTTAGAAAAACAACTTATTCAACTACCAGAATGCAAGCGGTGGAAGCAGTTAGGAAAATTATGATCAAAGAGAAAGCTTCATTCAATTTGAAACCTTTGAGCCTATAGTTGGTCGGTTCCAACAAGAGATTCTAATGATAGATTCCCAAAGCAAAAATAAGCCTGTTAAGCATGACGATAAAGGGTGGATTCTTGTGACTCGTTGAAAAAAGAGGAAGTCGAGTTTCACCCAAAAGAAGTTGCGCTTCTATCGAAATTATAGAAGAGGGAGCAAGACTCAAAAAAAGAAAGGAAAAAAGAAGGCAAGGAAGCCAAAGTCTATTAAAGAAGAGGACAAGGACTTCCCTTAACCTCAACGACCAATAACTTTAGCAGAATTTCTCCCTAGAAACTTCTATGAGAACTATTTGAAGGAAGCACTAGAGGTTATTGCATATCATGCTATTAGCACAATAGAGAGTAAAGATATTCCTACAAGTCAATCGAAGATGGTGATAGAACCAAAACACTTACCATCATTCAACATAGATGACTTGTTACTAGTTGTTACTAGGTCGTCCTTGGATTCATGAAAATGGGGTGATAACTTCTATACTACATCAATGCTTCAAGTTGTATCAAGAGGGCATTAAGAAAGTTGAAGCAGACTCCAATCCATTCTTAGAAGTTAAGTCTCACCTCGCAAATGCAAAATTTTACTTGAAGAGTGATAATGTCGGTGAAGAAATGCCTATAGAGATTCCCCTTATAAAAGAAGGGGATAAATTCAAGTCAAAGCCACAAGCAGAGGCAAGAAAAGAGTTAAGCGAAGGAGTAAGTTCTTCCAACCTTCAAAAGAGTGAAGCATCCACTAGCCTTTAAGACTAAAACTTTGAAAGATGAGAAAGCTTTAAGTCCTCTAATCTTACTCGATGTTCCTTTGTCGAGACGCAAGAATGGTGAGTCACCATTTATAGAATGTTCAAAAGTTACCAACAGTAATTACATAACCGTCAAAGAAGTCGGCGATTCAAAGGAAACCAAGCAAAAATTTTTTGTCTTTGATCATATCAAGCCTTCAACTACTCAATCTTCAGTTTGCCAAAGATTGGGTATGGCCAAGATAAAGGAAGAAGATCAATGTTTAACATCTACCTCCACCTGAACTGCAGCCTTCAAAAGACTAAGCATCTCCATATCAAAGAAAGATTGACTATCAAGATCTGCTTTTGATCGTCTCAAAATGAAAAACGATCAACATGAAAGAAAGATGAAAATCTTGAAAGAAAAATCATTTCATGAAGAAAACAATGCGAGAAGATTCATAGTTGTGTCCCTTCATGCATGAAGGGGAAGCTATCTGTTGACATAAAAACAAAAGGTCCCTTGATGTTGAAGCCAAAGCTCATTATAGTTACAAATCATATGAATGAAGAAGATGACCAAAGTCATGATGAAATAAGAGCTTCTGAAATTTAAATGTAGAAGCTCCTTACCGCAAGAACCTAAACTGCATTATGCTCCTAGCCCACATGAGCTTAAAAGGTGAATGGCCAAAAAAAAAAAAAGGTTGAACTACATTATGACTTGATCCCTTTTCATTATAAAGGGTACGTAGGCAGCTTGAAGGAAACTTTAAGTTCAATCCAGTTAAAAAAAAAAAAAAAAAAAGAATTTGAACTACTTGATGACTTGATCCCTATTCATTATAAAAGGTATGTAGGTAGTTTAAAGGAAACTTTAAGTTCAGTCCAATAAAAAAAGAAAAAAAAAATCATATGAACTACGTTATGACATGATCCTTGTCTTCAAGGGTACATAGGCAACTTAAAAAAAATTTAAGTTCAGTTCATAAAAAGGTTACAAAAAAGGGTGCCACAATCACCTGGCTGCAACATTATAAAATCGATGTTATTCATCTCCATTAAACAGTGACATTCCAAATTGAATATGCTCATCTTTACTGGGGGCAACACAACCAATTGAATATGTTCATCCCTCATAAGAAGAAATAAGCTCTAGGTGGGCATTGTTTGGTGCATCTTTACTCCATCTCCAAAATGCTAGTACAGTTTCGTGTCATCTCCAAAATGTTGGTGTAGCTTTGCTCCATCTCCAAAATATTGGTGCAGCTTTGCTCCATCTCCATAATGTTGGTGCAACTCTATCTCGTCTCCAAAATGCTGGCGAAACTTCACTTCATCTCCAAAATATTGGTGCAGCTCTGCCTCCTCTCGAAAACATTGGCGCAGGCCGCCCGCCCCTGACCTAATAAGAACCATTATCCTTATGACCAAACAAGGACTAGCTTACTTACTTCTCGAGCGATAGTTCCACGATCCCGACCAGCAACTTGTTGGGAGTAGGGGCATCCAAGCTTGCCCAACCTATACAAGGGGCTTGGAGATCGAGGGTTTTCTGGGGGAGATACAGTTTCCAGGTTGGATTTGAAAAAGAAAATAGGACTAGTTGGGTCGATAAAAGTGGTGAAATCTAACCTTTGCATTGACGTTTGGCAGGGCGGGTCGCTTGAGTGTCAAAACCAATCGGTGGTTGTTTTTCCTTGGCTTATCGAACCAGCGTATGCCCATTCCTCCTTTGATGACTCCCAGTAGAGAAAGCCTTAATTTGCCGATGTGGATTGAAAGGAAGTTGGGGATAGACATAGATCCTTCCGCCTATCCGGAGTGTTGGAAATAAATCAATGGTTTTTTGATTTTGGATTTCCCGATCACTGGAAGCAATCTTCACTGGCACAAGGATCTCCTCACAGCAACCTCCACTACGGACAATGAGTTTACGAAGACTTCGAATAGTGCGAGATAGGCTAATCACCAGACTGCTCTGGAATAGGTTAATCGTCGGAGACAAGAGAATGGAAGGTATCTTACTTATGCGTTGTGCATTCACTGAAGCAGCCGAAGAAAGAGGATAAGAATAAGGGTTGTTAGAGGACGGGCTCACCCTTCCGTAGGGTTCCATGCTTGACGGTCGGGTAGCGGAAGTCAGGTCAATAAGGACCACAACAAGCCTCTCTGCGAGACGAGACGGGGAGTTTGAAGACACTAATCTAATACCGGGTGAAGAAGAAGAAACGAAACTCCACAAATTCTTTATACAAATAGAGGAGGCCAAAAGAATGGGAATCATAAACAGTAAGTGACGATTCTAACTCATCCTGAACCTAGCTGGCGTCCGCTTCATCTCCAAAATGTTGGTGTAACTTTGCTCCTATCCAAAATGGTGGTGCAGGTTCGCTCCTTTCCAAAATGTCGTAGCCCCACTCCTCCTCTAGATTGTTGGTGTGACATCGCTCCATCTTCAGAATGTTGTCGCGGCTTCGCTTCATCTCCAATCTATTGGTGCAGCTTCACTCCATCTTCAGGTACAAGATTGGTGTGCTTGGTTCCACCCCGCTCCATCTTCACAAATAAGGTCGGTGTGTCCCACTTTGCTCCATCTTCAAGTACAACATCGGTGTGCCTCCATCGGCTCGCCTCCATTTCCAAAGTCAACTCCAATCTAGTTGAAGTTTGTTCAAGTATAGTGTGCTTTATCATCAAGTTAGAGTTTGATGTGCTCTATCCTCAAGTTTGAGTCCGTTTGAGTTTGGCGTGCTCCAACTTCAAGTTCAAGTTTGGGGTGCTCAAGTTCTAGAAACAATTAAAGAAGTTATTATTAAAAAAAGGGTTTGTTGAAAATAAGAGTAAGGACAAAATAAATTTAAAAAAAAAAGGAAAAAAAACAATTAATTGCATGTCAAAAAAAAATAATAATAATAATAATAAAATGAAGAAAAAAATGGGGAAAAATAGAAGAAGAAAATGTGCAAGTAAAACAGAGGTAATGAGAGGTCTATAATAGAAGGGGCAGGAGAAGAAAGCATTGTTAGCGTCACTTAGAGGCAAGTGCACTGCACTACAAAGAGAGGAGCACGGGGCGTATTGACTTAGTGTCAATCTATACCCAACGTGCCTTAGAACCTCCAGCATAGCAGGGAACACCAAACGTATTAATGTAGTGTCAATCTTTACTCGACGTGCCTTAGGATCCAGCGCAGTAAGGAACATAGGGGAATATTGACGTAGTGTCAATATTTGACCGGTGTCACACCCCGTTCCGAACTACCCTCCCGTAGCCAGAGACTGAGCATGAGGACAGCAGTCATCGACCTCGTTGTCGACTCCCACTGTCGAACTTACTTTAGTCTTCTTCTTAACCACACTTTTCAGGGAAAAGAATCCATTAGTTTGACAAACCTCGATTTCGACTAGCAACGGGAACTGTCATGCTACCTGGAAAATGGAAAATGGAAAACATGTAAAAGGATGAGCTAAAAGCCCAGTGAGTGACAAATTTTATAAAACTATCCTTAGTTCAAAAACAGGCATGTTATCATCATTATATCACAAATTACGTAATTCAAATCATCACTTCTATAAAATTATACTTTCCAACTTCTTAATCAAATCACATAAATACATTCTAGAATAATTGTACATGAAATCAGTTTGTTTTTAACAATTTCCCTTAGTTGAGGTGGAACAAGACTTAACGCTCTCAACGTCAAAAACATCCTTAGTTGGGATGGACCAAGACTCAACACACCCAACATCGAAATCATTCCTGGCTCGATGCGGAGCAGAACTCGATGCACCAACAATATCAACCTCTATGTGCACATAGGAATATGGCGGGTTGCCCAAGTACCTTCTCCATGTCCCTCAGTACTGGGTCCCGAGGAAACTCACATGCCTTCTCATGTCCTTCAGCATCAAGCCTCCTCTAAACATTTTAGAAATCAACATTTCACATAAATAATTCATACAAAACTTTTCATGAAAAATAAGATATTTCTCGATAAACTACATTTCACAACATGCTTTTCAACATTTTATAGAAAACAAATATAACATTTGTGAATAATGTATTCAAGCATCATGCTTTTCAATTAAACACTTTTTCATCAAATCATAACTCATAATAAAATCAGAACGACATTTCCAATAAACCATTTTCAAAGAAAGAAAGGTGTCACTCACAAAAACGCTTTAAGGATAATTCCTCCTCTTTCCCGCTATTTCTCTTTCCCGAGCTTCTTGGACGCAGCGTTCTAACTCTGGAACGCAAGGTTTTATATTCCTCTGACAGCTCGGTTGGACGCAACCCTGCCCTTGGACACAAGCTTGATAGTTAATGCGAGGTGCAGCCTAACTCTCTTTACTTCTCTTTTTGGATGCGTCGACCGCGCAAGGTCCAACTTGGATGCATCATTCACCCTTGAACGCGTCGTTCACCTTGAAACTTAAACGCAAGGCTGACCCTTTTAGACGCAAGACAACTTCTTTAACACAAGATAAAGTTAAGTTGTCAAGAATATCTTCTCTCTTAACCGCAGACTTCTACTACGGACGCAAGGATTCCTTCTTTCTGCCTTCTCTCTCCCCTTTCACTCAAGAATTCTTACTTCAGCATCATCAGTCGCTCATTCTTCCTCAAGGTTCTATTTATAGCTTTGGAGTAGAGGGTTGATCATACTACTTCTCCTCCCTTTTTGCCACTTGCTTGCCACATGTCACGCTGCATGCTTAACCAATCATGCATTCATCCAAGCGTCACCTTGAATGAAATACTTAACATGCATTCTAACACCTCCCACTTATAAGGTGTCAAGTTTATATGAAGCCACCTAGCCTTTATAAGCTTATTTTATGCGTCCAACATATTCCAATATACAAACTATGCATTCAATCATACTGTCCCTATGTGTCCACTGAATTTCCTTTGAGGTTTTAGCTTCATTACTTACTTCCTTTACTTTCCGCCATATTACCTTTGAACCCGTTTCTCCACCGCATACTACTAGGCGTCAATGTCCCAAACGCACACTACTATGCATTTGCACCTTACCGCGTCATATCATGCGTCCAACTTTCTTCCCTTATGTCAAGTCTTTAACTCCAAATCCTTTTCTTGTATGATCACACATCCGACGATGTGATTTACCCTTGTTAACCAAATCCAACTCAAGACCACACTTTATACGTTTGTACTCAGTTTGCTAAAATATTCCTTCCCCAGTTCCTCCTTATGCATTTAACCCTCCTTTCCGAGGCTTGAATCTCTTTCCAATACTCCACGACATAACTTCACTCCTTTTGCTTATGCATCTTACCTTCGCCAATGCTTATAACTTCTTCATAATTACCACTTATGCGTTTCATTTCTTTTCCTTTAAGCTCTTGGGTTACATCCTATGCGTTTACCTGAAATCAAAGTTATATTTCCATTTACCATGGAATTAAGCTCCTCAACGCATAGCTGGTAGCCACCTTCAACGCATAACAACCCTTCAATCATAGTTACCTTAAACACTAAATGTCCTTGTCTTTGGGCATAGACTTCTTTATCAACACCAAAATCCTTAATAACGCATAATAAACCTTCAACGCATGCTGCTCACGCCTTAAGGTTCTTTGGCTTCTCTTTTCTTTCTAGCTTAACACCCTCCAAAACTAATCCATAACTTGTTAATTTCCAAGACTAAGTGCGAGCCATGCGTTTCCTCTTCTTCCTAATTCTCGTTTTTCTTTTCAAAATTCAATGTCAAATTCCTTCCAAATTAAAGTACCACGAGTTAACACTTTACCATCTATGCGTCAATCGGACTATGCTCCAAAAATACATCTAATTTTTAACTAATTCCCAAACTATGCCTTCAATCCTTCATTCTCACTCTTAGTGGAATATCCATTCTTTTCCTAATATTATGCGTTCAACTAGTCATACTTTTTTTCTTACTTCTTTTCTTACTAGCAATCTTAAGAATTCTGAGTTAGGGTCTTACACGACGTGCCTTAGGACTTAGCGCAACAAGGAGTACAGAGCATATTGACGTAATGTCAATCTATACCCAACGTGTCCTCCGACCTCAACGTAGCAAGGAGCACGGGGCATATTGACATAGTGCCAATCTTTAACCAACGTGCCTTAGGACCCAACGTAGTAAGGAACACGGGGGTGTATTGACGTAGTGTCAATCTATACCTGACCTCTAGGATAGCAAGGAACACAGAGGCGTATTAACGTGGTGCCAATCTATACCCGAGATGTCCTCCTACCTCCAACGTAGCAAGGAGCACGGGGCGTATTGACATAGTGCCAATCTTCACCCGACGTGCTTTAGGACCCAACATAGTAAGAAACACGGGGGGCATATTGACGTAGTGCCAATCTACACCCAACGTGCCCTACGACCTCCAATGTAACAAAGAAACGAAAAAAAAAAAAAAAGAACACAAGCAAATATAAGTACACTCTTGATAGAAGTAAGAAAAAAGTTTAAAAAAAACAAAAAGAGAAAAAAAGAAGAGAAAAAGAAGAAAGAGAAAAAAAAAAAAGAGAAAAAAAAAAAGAAGAAAAGAAACTGTGGAAAAAAAAGAAAGAAAGAAGAAAGAAGATGGAAGAGGAAGGGAAAATAGCAAGGAAACAGAGAAAAAAAAAATGAAAACGTGAAAGAAAGGAAGAAAAGAGGAAAACTTAGAAATGGAGTGCAAAAAGAAAGCATGGAATGACTCTATTTATAGGATGGAGTTATGGAACCAAATCCTTGTTGGATTTGAAATTTTGATTTGAATTATTATGGAATTCATCTTATTTTATAATTTGAATTTAAAAAAAAAAAAAAAAAAAAACAAGAGTCCAACATGCGAAGGGGAAGAACATTCTAAATTATAAAAAAATAATAATAATAATAAAAAAAAAAAATCAAATCATCCAAGTTTTTATCCTCAATCAAATTAAAGTGAGAGTAAGACCCAAATTTCTAACAAAAGTTGGCCATTTTATCCCAAATTTAGGGTTCTTTCCTCAAAGTCAAATTAAATTGGGGATAAAAGTCTCAAATATACCTTAAGTTAAAATTTTGCCATGTTCCAAATTTCTATCCCAAATTTAAATTATCTAAATTTAGATTTCATCCCTCAAAGTTAAATTAAATTGGAGATAAAGTGTCAATTTTATAGTTAAAATTTGGCCATATTCCAAATTTTGTCCAAAATTTAAATTATCCAAATTAAATTGGCGATAGAGTCTCAAATTTATTTCAAGTTAAAATTTGACATATTACAAATTTTATCCAAAATTTAAGTTTCTCTCCTCAAAGCCAAATTAAATTGAGGACGAAATCTCCAATTTTATCTCAAATTAAAATTCGGTGATATTCTAAATTTTATCTCAATTTTTAGGTATTGAAAGAGAAATTTTGGACCAATCACAAATTGACATGTCATTTCTCAAATTAATGACGAAATTGCAACAATTGAATTTGGGACCAATTAAAAGTTGATATGTGCTTCAAATTGAAATTGATGACATAAATTGATAAATTTCGGTGTTTTTATCTTGACTGATAGATTAAATAAAATAAAGACTAAAATCCCATTGAATCCTAAAATAGACTTAATTTGGCCCAAATATCAAAACTCAAATCCAATTTATTAGGCTGAAGGGTTAGATGTATACATTAACTAAATCCAAACCATAACGTCCATTTGAGAAAAGAGTTCTAAAATTCACTAAATACTTTTGGAACACAGACATTCTTACTTCAACTTCAACAACACTTCTACGTTCCCAAACAATTTACAGAATAAAAAATAAAAAGAAAAAGAATTAGAGTAAGGTAAGGCGGTCCTTCAAACCCCTTCAACCTTTCTCTCTCTACCCACTACGAACAAAAAAGACGTCGCCGCCTTCTTCCGTCCGACCGCCGCCCGCCTCTACTCATTCCTCCGTCTAACTTTCGACCGCCGTCTCCGACCGATCATCCGCCGGTAAGGCCCTCCATTCCCCATTCTTTCTCTTTCTCTTTCTATTTCTCAATCTCATCCTGTTTGCAGCACCACTTAGCAGCCCAGCCACCACGCAACTCCTCCGCCTCCGACCTTCCGTCGTCGCCACGCTACCGCCTGAGCTCTGACTAATTTCAAATTTTTATTTGATATTAGTTAGGTATCAAATCAAATCACAACTGATTTCAAATTCCTTAGGTTTTTTTTGTTCTCCTTTGCATTTTAACACACTGATTTGGAATTCTACCAAAATCAGGGGTTACAAACAGGGGTTAGCCAAAAGCTTTATCTGATATTGTTGAGCCGCTGACAAATTCAATTTATTTTTCAGAGATATCTCAAAGGAACATGGAGAAAGCTACAATTGATTGTACCTCTGATGGCGAGGAAGAATATGTATTGCTTGACCTTGGTGATGTATCGCTACTTGACATTCCACCCAATGCTCCATATGTTCTATCTGTATGTTTCTGACCTACTCTAAATCTTGATATTTAATTACTTGCTTTCAAGTTACCGTTGTTAAATTAAAAATGAGATGTTCATTAATTTCCACTTTGAGCAGTTAAGAATACGAACATTTGTGTAATTAAGAATTAGACTTCACCAGGTAGAAGAATAAGCTCCATTACTTTCAATACATGTATTATACAGAAATTTCATTGTACAATAGTCCATATATGATATATTTAATGGCATATTTAGGGATACTTATTGATATTCTTTGGAACAAATTGAATGCCATATGTTATGAGAATTAGTGGGGAGCTAAGCCAAGAAAGGGGTTGTTTTATTGATTTTCTAGAAAATGAATGCAAAAGGGAAACTCCACCTTTATAAGGAGGTTAGATTTCAGGGGAATGAGACTGCATGGCATTAGGTTCGATGAAGTTAACATGAAATAACCTTAGGTAAAAGCTGATCCTAACAACTCATCAACCAATTATTTTTTTCACACCTCAAATTTTGCAAGGGCCAATCTCCTTTTTCTTACACATACCATATATTTCTACATACCCTCAGGAGGAGGTCTGCTGTTCCTTAACTGCCCCATGGCTAGTTCTCCAACTTCAAAATCCTTGTTACATTGCTTCCTGTTTGCTAATGAATATTGTACATTAGCCTTAGTGAAACAGCCATACCAAACTAAGTTGAAGGAAGGGGTATTTACTTTTTAGCACAAAGACACAGTTGTACAACCTATAGAACAGATCTTGTTCAATAAGGTCGTAGGGAGGGGCACCTAATTGGTTTAAAAAACAATGAATGCGAGTTACAATACATAAGGGCAAGCTCCACCTTCATGAATTGGTTTGATTTGAGAAAAAGAGAGCAACTTACATTAGTTATCATGACAACTATTCAAAATAAGGTTATACTTTAACCCCGTATGCCTATATAAAGAGAAGTAATTAACTAGTAAGGTTATAACTTTATCACAATTTTTTTCCAATCATGAGTACTCCCTCTACTTGGTTTCAGTGCTAGACTGATACACAACTTATATTTTCCTGGAGTATTGTGGAAGGGTTTAGTTGGTTTTTGATTTTTACATGCAGCGAGCTTTAAGAGAAAAAGAATTATGTATGTAGTTGGGCAAGCATTCTGTTAAATTGTACTGTTTATGTGAATTTTGGTTAATTTGTTTTGCAGGGATTGGACACCATGAATCCAGTGTTGACTATCTGCGACAAAATTAAGATGGTAAGTTGTTAATAAGATACAAGCTCTATACCTAGTGTACTGCAGCAGAACCATAATATGTCGTCTCTTAGCATTAATGCTCACAATTTAAATGACATTGATCTTACTCTCTTATCTTTTGGTTTGGGGCAACTGACAAGGCTGTTGTAGACTATCTTTTGTGATTAACAGGCAATTCTATATAACTTGCATATTAAAATATTTGTTTTAAATCTCTTTTGTAGATCGGAGAATATGAAGAAACTATAGGCACATGTCTTACCTTCGCGGAAGGTGAGCAAATTTAAATGAAAAGAAGCCATTTGATTCCTAAACTTTAAAGCAAGTTTTCAATTTGTTCTTTAAGACTTTGCATATACTGTGTGAATATTTCAATAGAAATTGGAAACCCATTGTCTTACACTGAAGTGTCATGTTCCCTAATGTAGAGGAAGTCCCTGTGGTTGAAGAAGAAGCTGGGCCATCTGAAACAAGTTGTCGCTCGAGAGAAGCAGTTGAACCAAAACAAGCTCCTAGAAAGGAGTTGAAGCCCGTTGCTTCTGTACATAAGATCCTTAAATTTAAGTTACTTGATTCTGCTGCTCCAAACTCAATATCTTAGTTCACTAAAGAGACTAATGTTATCTGTATATATAACTTTAGCATGCTTCTAAATAAACCTTTTGAAAAAAGTAAATTGATAGAACTTGTGGATCGAGTTATAAGTTGTCTATAGTTAGCTGCAATGGACAGGCAGCCTAAGAATTTGGATGAGCTTCGAGAACTCGTAAAATTTTATACTTGAAATCTGAATTTAGGTCCCTGTTGTAGTGTTAAAATTTAATAAGATTTCTTGCATAAATAAACTGATAAACTAACTAGAGACTCAATATTTTTACAGAATACATCGTCTACATTATAAAATAATAAAAATTGACATCTAACTTTGATGATGTTTTTTACATTAGAGATTAAATTGTTGCAAATTGTTGCAAATTTGAAAATATATGAACTAAATTGTTACAAACTAAAGTTTGGGCACCAAATTATTACTTTAATAAAAGTATAGAGACCAAAATTGTTTTTTTAACCTATTTTTATCAAAGAATTGATTTATATTATTAGTTAAAAACAAGCTTAAAATGTTGATGTCAACGTCGACAAAGATATCAAGAAAAATAATAAAAACAAAAAAAAAAATAAAAAAAAAAAATAATTTAAATTAGCAATAAAAAAAAATGGGGCACTTGCAAAAAGAACAAAACAAATATAGCCTCAACTTATTACTTTTGCAAAAATGGGCGAATACAAGCCCAACTCACGTGGTACACCTGATAGATACACTTGATGCACTATTTTCTTAGATTTGATTTATCGTTGATACACTCAAGTCTTAGATCTGATACACTCATGTGTTACTTCAAATATCTCATTGATATTTGATACACTCATGTCTTTTTACTGCTCAATTTCCTAAAAAAATTTATTTCATTCCCGTTTCGTTACTTTTCCTCTCCCCAATTAATTTGAAAAAGAAATTCCAACCATTTTGTTTGAAATACAATATTTTCTAACCAATTAATTTTAAAAAAAAATGTATTTCAGTTGATGATATACTGATGTTGAAATATAATACTGATATATTGATATACTACTAATAAACTTTATTGAAATTATGTTGATATACTTTATAATGATATACTCATTTATATTGTTGATACATCTGACTAACATACTATTGATATTAACATATTGTTGATATTCTTTATAATGATACTGCTAATTAACTTTATTGATATACCATTGATATATTTTATAATGATACACTCATTTATACTACTAACACAATTGACTGACATACTATAGATATACTTTATAATAATATACATGTTTACATTGTTGATATACTTGATTGGTATATTGTGGATATAGTTTATAATGATACACACGTTTATACTGTTGATGCACTTGATCAATATATGGTTGATATTCTTTATAATGTTACATTGGTTTACACCACAAATACACTTGACTGGCATACTATCGATATATTTTATAGTGATATACATGCTTATACTGTTAATACATTTGACTGATATATATTGATATATATTATAACAATACACACATTGATTAATACTAATACACTTGGTGATTGCTATCTAATTTACTATCTACCTTATGGCACTTGTTGGGCTTAAACCCAGAAGTTTTAGTCTACCCAAAAAGATGATGTCCACATTAGGAGTTAAATCACTATTGGCAGAACTAGTGACCACTAGTAACCATCCGAAAAAAATGTCTTTAGCAAGAGTTAGATCACTATTGCAGATTATAATTGATGATAAAGTCGAAACACAAGTTACTCGTAGTTCAACTTTTGTAAAAAAATGGAAATAAGTTATTTAAAAAAGTATGAAAAAAAGTGATGCAACAAAAAAGGAAAGAAATAGAGAGAGAAATTCTTTATTAAAAAAAAAAACAAGAAGTTTTAAAGAAATTGTCGCGAAAAGAAAAGTAAAGGATAAGAAGAAAATATAGTGAATTAAAATAAAATAAAGGTTAAAAACCACTTTTAGTCCCTAAACTTTCATAAAAGTAACGATTTAGTCCCTTAATTTTGATTTGTAACGATTTAGTCCTTATACTTTCAATTTTATAACAATTTAGTCCATGGACTTTACTATTAAATAATTTAATCCCTATTGTGAAACTAATGTTAAAATTTAATAAGATTTCTTACATAAATAAACCAATAAACTAATTAAAGACTCAATATTTTTACAAAATTCATAGTTTACATCATAAAATAATAAAACTTAATATCTAATTTTGATGATTTTTTCTCTATGTTAGGGACTAAATTGTTACATACTAAAGTTTAGGGACTACATTGTTACAAAATTGAAAGTACAGGAACTAAATCGTTACAAACTAAAGTTTAGGGACCAAATTGTTACTTTCGTGAAAGTATAGGGACCAAAAGTATTTTTTAACCTAAAATAAAATAAAAGAAGCTCAAATTCAAATTTTGTTCATAGGAAAAAAATAAGAAAAAAAATAAGAAAAAGAAAACTAAAAGAAAACAAAATATGGAAAAAAAAAAAGAAAAAAAAAGGAAAAAATAGGGGCAATTCAAGTTTTTAAGGAAGAAATTACGTAAAACTTCTTAAATTGTAATTCTTTAAAAAAACCTTAAATTGAGAAAATATAGAAGGTAAAAAAAAAAGGAAGAAGGTTGAAATTGTTATAGGACCATTTTGGGAAAACAAATAAACTAAATATCAAAACTAAATATTTTGACATATATGCAAAATTTGAAATATTGACAACATGATTACAAAATCATATTCTTAAATTGCTATCCATTCTCTAAAAAAAAAAATTTGGTTTTTGCAATTTGCCTAAGAGTAACCAATAAAATGTCATTAATATAAATACAATAAGGTAAATTAACCTTGAAATATAGTGGTAGTTGTAATTATACTATTAAACTTTCGATTGTTAAAATTGAGTCTCAGATTTATACAAGTGTTAAAATTAAACCCCCAAACTTGTGTAATTGTAGAAATTGTGACAATTATCTAAATTTGATGGTTCAATTTTTATCGTTTGATCAAATTTCTTCAACTATTGTAAATTTGAGAATCTAATTTTAACATTTAAAACTTAATTTTTACAATTAAAAGTTTGAAAGTGTAATTGTAACTTGCAATTATTATCATAATTCAAGGGCAGTTTTTTAATTCGCCCTTTATTTTTTATTTTTTATGTTTGGTAGATGTTTTTAATATAAATATCGTTTCGGCCTCACGTCGATGTTGAATAAAAAAAACGCATAAATATGGATGGAAATTGATGAAACAAAACAATGGGCTTTGGCATCGTAAACATCCCCCCAAGAAAACAGATTTGGCAAAGCGACAAGTCAGAACGAGCAGCCACGTCAGTTTCCACGTAGCCTTTCCCATTGTCAGCTCACTTGGTTGTGACGAGTTTAACAATCACAGGCAGCCTCTCCATCGGTATCAGACTATCAGTTCACTCGCCTCGGCTGTGACAATGCCTGGATTGACAGCACCCTCAGATTACTCACAAGAGCCACTTCGTCACCCATGTCTCCGGATCAACGCCAAGGCAATCCTTTCTTATTCAACATTTCCCTTCTACTTGTTGAAGAAGCAGTGCTTTCAGCTTTGTTTGTTTGGAATATTTGTGCTGATTTTCTCCTCCTCAGGAGCCCTTCAATGCAGAGCCACCCCGCTCAGCCCTCATTTCCTCTTATATCACCCCTGTAGATCTCTTTTACAAGAGAAATCATGGCCCTATTCCATTACTGGATGACATTGATAGGTTTCCTTCTTCCTCATTTTCCTTTTTTTTTTTTTTCCTTTTTGGGGAAATGTTCTTTTATTTTCAAGTACAAACTTTTTCTTTTACATTGTAGATATTGTGTTTCTGTTAATGGTCTTATAGAAAACCCAAAAGAGCTGTTCATGAATGATATCAGGTGAGCTGTGTGGTTTTTTGGATTTAAAAGAGCATTTCCTTTTCTTTATGAACATACCAACATAGTGAAACTTTGTTTATTAACTTAACATGCTTCAAGAAGCACCTAAGAGTTTTATAATATAACAGGATGCTTCCAAAGTACAATGTCACTGCCACTTTACAGGTATTCTCATTAATGGCCAAGAGTAGTTTCTATTAAAAGAATATGGGTTTTGTCTCAAAACCAACTCTTTCGCAATAAGAGGAGTAGTCTATCTATCTTCTTATAAAGAGTGTGAGGTCCATCCTCAACATGAACCCTTTTCGGATTACCATTCTTGAACCAAATGCCCGTCGTGGCTTTATGGGCACTCATACTATGTTAAAATAACATGCAGTTCTATCTCAAAATCAATTGGCAATAAGAGTAGTCCATCTATCTGATGTCTAACTAATGTGGGTCCCCCAGCATTCATCTCAAGATGGTGCCTATTATAGGTTCACCATTCTTGGACCGAATGCCCGTTTAGGTTTTATGGGCTCAGATACCATGTTAGATAACGAGGTTTCACCTCAAAATCATTTGGCAATGAGAATAGTATCTCATCTATCTTGTAAACATTGTGAGGACTCTTGATTCTTTCAATGCGGGATGCTCGACGGTTTATTGGATGATTACTTTGGCTTGCATGGATAGTGTGCAGGTAACCGAAGGACAGCGATGAGCAAAGTCAAAAAAGTGAAGGGAGTTGGCTGGGATGTTTCTACTCTAGGAAATGGTATGTGACATGAACAGCTAGTGTATTAGATGTGTCAGCTTATAAAGTTAATCTTTTTGAACCTCACAGCTGTCTGGGGTGGTGCTAAATTGGCTGATGTTCTTGAATTTGTTGGAGTATCTAAGTTCAGCTATTGTACACAAAAAGGTGGAAAGCATGTTGAGTTTGTAAGCGTTGATAAGTGCGAGGTACAACGTTGGCCCATTTAGAGGCTCTTTAGTCTTTTCCAAAGAATATGACAAAAAAGAGGACATGTGACATGTCATTAATGACAATATGAATTATGTTATTGAAAGTTAACTTCGTTTTTGTTCGAAGGGATTATATGTAGATAGAAAGGAATGATTTTGGTTGCTATGATTTCAAGTGCAGGAAGAAAAGGGAGGCCCATACAAGGCATCAATTCCACTTATCCAAGCTTCAAATCCTGAAGCAGATGTTCTACTTGCTTACGAAATGAATGGAGAAGTAAGTTATGTTGCTTTAAAACAGTTAAAAGTACTTCTCTACGTATTGAAAATCTTGCTACATTGAACTACTTAATAGACTATACTGATTGTATGATTACACAACAATTAATGAACTCGATTTATTTGGATGGGCCTGCGTTACTTTTTAATTTCTTCTTTGTTGCTTCTCTTTTAAACAAGAAGCAAACCTTTCACTTGTAGATGAAAAGGAACGACCTTACTTGAATATGATTTTTAGTTTGTACAACTAGGTCCTTGTAGTTTGTACAACTATATCCTTGAGTTCATCGATAGATGAAAAGGAAGAAATTTGTTCGGGTTACAAGCTCCCAAATGGGATAAAATGTTCTTGTTTGTTTGTAATTGTAATTTTTACTAATGCTTGGCTGGGTCTTTCCTAACTATGTTCCTTCTGATGTTGAGTAATTACTTCGTTGTTATTATAATATCGGTTGAAGGGGTGGAAAAACTTCTCAATGTTATACTGTTCGGTCGCTTATCGTGCTACTCTACTATACTTAATATTCTTTACTTTTTCAAAAAAAAAAAAAGCCTCTTACCAGGGATCATGGGTATCCATTGCGTGTGGTTGTCCCTGGTGTTATCGGTGCTCGCTCTGTTAAATGGCTTGATTCTATTAGCATAAATGAAGAGCAATGCCAGGTAGGAATTGAAATACAAAATTCAATTTTCTTTTACCTCAAGAATGTGCCATTCTTTACAATCGAGTTCATGGCATTGCCTTGCAGGGTTTCTTTATGCAGAAAGACTACAAAATGTTTCCTCCTTCCGTAGATTGGAGTAATATCAATTGGTCGGCAAGGAGGCCTCAAATGGATTTCCCTGTTCAGGTTTTTACTAAAGGATACTGCTTTTTGCTTGATGAGGAAAATTAAAACACAGTCATTCTCATCATTTACTTTGAATGTACACTTTTCACCTGACTAATGATGTTGAACTTGCTGAATTGCAGTGTGCCATTTGTTCTTTGGAGGACGTAGACCATATAAAGCCTGGAAAGGTTAGTTCATATATGTAAGTTCAATGTTTGAAGAAAGTTATAAAATGATCCATGCAAAGGATTTCCTATTACTGATCTGAGAGCCTCCAATCTTCTGCCTTTGTTCATACAGATTAATTTGTAACTTTAGGACATGTAGATCAGCAAAACCTGGAGAACGTTGTTCTACCTGCATATTTATAATCTAGATTCATCTTTGTCGCATCATTTTTTTCCTGTTTTGTCTAGCTTTCCGAATTTTAAGCTCTAATCTCTTGGTCAAGAGCATATATCTTAAACAATTGTGATCTTCAAATGTATGGCAGGTTACAGTTAGTGGTTATGCAGTGTCGGGAGGTGGACGGGGAATAGAGAGAGTGGACGTATCTGTTGATGGTGGCAAAAACTGGATTGAAGCCCCCAGATATCAGAAGATTGGTGTGCCATACGTTGCTGATAGTCTGAGCAGTTACAAATGGGCATGGGTGTTTTTCGAGGTCACACTCGATGTCCTACGAAATTCCGAAATTGTTGCTAAAGCTGTAAGTGTCTCACGTTGATGGATAGGAATCTGAACTTAGTGCAAAGCTGCAAGTCTATTTGATTGAAAAAGATGTATATAAGTTGAATTTGTAAATGCAGGTTGATTCAGCAGCTAATGTGCAACCAGAAAAAGTGGAAGAGATATGGAATTTAAGAGGTATACTCAACACCTCATGGCATAGGGTTCAAGTCCGAGTTGGTCATTCCAATATATAAAAGAAAGAAGAAAGAAGAGATGAAACCCAATACTTTTAAACTGTATCATCTCATCTGCCTCTTTCGTCATCTCATAAACAAATGATGTGCAGCATCATCTCTTCTTTTTACCAAAATCCACTGTGCAAGAATTTACATTTTCCAATAGAAATGCGAATAAGAATATGGAACTTGCTTACACTCAATAATATGGATTTTTTTTTAACTACTTCGGGTTGGTGAGTAGCCCCCTAATTTTTTCAATATGAGATCCTCAACATGCCCTTTCAAGATAGTGTCATTTTGGATTGATAACATAGAGTTTTGTCGTAGTCCATCTATCTTAATCCTTGATCCTCAGCTATCAGAATAATTTTCATCTCAAGTCCCTGATCCTTGACTATCAGAATAATTTTTGCATGGAGAGCACATATTAAATGGATGAAGTTCCATAATTTTTATGGATATATATATATAGATACACAGTAATTGTGTTTAAAAGGTAGAATATAACATGCTATATCTATTGATTCTTAGGTTCAGAGAATTTCTTCTAATAACCACACTAACTTTCTTGGAGACAAACTAACAATGGATTATCATAACAAAAATTCAAAAAGTAATCCTCACAGTGACGAAAAAAAATAATAACAAGCTCAAAAGTATGAACTACAAGGGCGTTTAAGTACATTTACATCTCAAGCCTCCTCCCGTGCATTTGATGTTTTTTCATTTCCCATAAAAAAAAAATACTCCACGAAATCAACTTGTCATATTCATCTTCAAAGGAGGATCCAAGATAACTTCATCATCATACAACCTCATACCTTGAATTTGTAGAAAGACCAGAGAGCCTACAGAAGACAACACCACAGATACATACATTATTATTTAGTAACATAAAGGCCAAGTCACATGACAGTTTAAATTTTTGACATGCTAGCATAGTTAGGGACATAATCAAAATCTAAGGTGTTGATTCAGTTTTGAAAAAAATTACATGAAAAAAAAAAAAAAAAGTTAAGCATTCTCCATAATCATCTACTGCTGAAAGACCAGATACGAAGGAGATTACATCAACCAGATATGCAGAGACTTGAAAGTGAAGATCCCACGAGACTTAAAAGTACTTTTGGAAGAAATACTTTTTTTTTCATATTGGTGAGTATCCGGACCAACTTACGCACATGTCGACTAATCTCACAGGACAACTCGCCTGACCCTACAACATTTGGATGTCAAGGAAACTCGAAGGATATTAATTCCTAGGTAGGTGGTCATCATGGATTGAATCCACGACTTCTTAGCTATTTATTGAGATTATGTCTCATTTTTTACCACTAGGTCAACCCATGATGGTTTACTTTTTGGAAGAAATACTCTTAAAGCACTCAAACTTACGCATTGATTATTTGCTTAAGGTTCTGTATATACATAAAAATTCGGCATTAATGAAATAAATTTCTAAATGCTGCACATGAGATGTAAGCCGCTCTCTTTCAGATCTCAAAATGGAAGACAGTAACAATTGGACTAAATATCACTTATAATTTAGTCCAACCTTGGCCCGCCATCGTACCTTCTATGTCAAGTAAAAAGATTCAAAGTGATAAGCTCCCAAATTGCTTGTTCCATTCATCATATGTGCCAAGTTCGCTCAAAGAAACAGAGGGCCTGACCTCTTGCATTGCGCTCTCAAAGTCCTACAAAAATAAACCAGAAAAAACAAGGGATAATAACCATGAGAAAGGAAACATAGCTATACATTTACTCAACTCTTCAAATCCTACCTTAAGGGTTACGGGCCGCATATCCTCCTTGTTTAGCAATGTAATTTCTGTGCCTTGTTTCAGAGCCTCCCTTAAAGGGCCCATTGAAGCATCCTTCACAAGGTTTTTCATGTCTGAACCTGAGTATCCTGAAAATGCACATTTTCCCGCAATTCATAGAGAAAGTCAGACGGGCACTGTGCATTCAGTCCTAGGTAACATAGTGAAGGTAAGAATTTAGTTCTAAACTTTGTAACGTAGCTACTACCTTCAGTCAAAGTGCATATCGTATCAATTTCATCTTTAGAAAGCTTGAATAATCCATCCTTCTCCAGGAGATTACGCACAATCCATGCTCTTGCTTCTATATTGCCAATAAAACAAGTTAGTCAAGTGCTAAGAGCGTCAGGTGCATTTAGTTACCACAGATACTTGGACCTGAAGAAGGGAGGGGAATGTAAAGTCGCTTGGTAAGCCGTCTCCTTGCAGCTTCATCAAGTTCTTGCGGTCGATTAGTTGCTCCTGGATAAGTTGAATCTTTAGAATGTGCACAGCTGCTTTAAAATTGTGTGATAAAAACCCGTAGCAGGCTTGAAGAGTTTGAAGATGAACAATATTAAATTAATACTAGAAGGTAAATCTTAAGAGAAATCGTGTCCACTTTCAGCCTTTGCATAAAAAATATATGACTTCATAAAAAAAATTGATTCAGAACATCTCTTTTGGGATAGTATTGAAAATTGTACAAGTCATGACCTTTATTTTCAAATTAAAAGATTCTTAATGTAAGGTCACATTACGATCAGTCATTTGCATGAACTTACTCATTGGACAGCATTTCCAGAATTTTCCAGAAAAAACACAATTTCAACTTAAATCTTTTGGAAACTAATGGCAGTACTTTTTATCTTGATTCTTTTTCCTAGGAATCTAAAAGCTAGAAAGTATAGAGCATTTTTCATATTGCAAACTATTATTGATTTAGTCAGAGAAAAAAAAAATATATCACCAGACGAATGAAAAGATTATTTACATGGAACCACAAGCAATATTTTAAAAATGAGAAAACATTACCTATAAGAAGAATCTGCTCGTTGCCATTGTCAAAGCCCTCCATTTCAATAAGGAACTGTGTTTTCAGCCGTCTACTTGACTCATGTTCGCCTTCTGACTTTCTCTACAAATGGAAGAAAAATTCATATGTAATACTAAAAGAATAAATATAGGAAATGATCTTAAAGCAGCATGAATAGTCTTGTTTAACAAACTTGCTTAATGAACAGCACTGTTGTACGAACTGAGAACTAGTTCAAGCATGTATAGGAAATAAGAAGTCTACCTGAGACAGAAGCGAATCAATTTCATCAACAAAGATGACAGCTGGCTGACGACAACTGGCAACCCCAAAGAGGGCCCTAACTAGCTTTTCACCCTCACCAATCTACATTTACCACTTGAAAAGTTACTATTAGGCACGCATTAAACATATTTTCATGAAAACTAAGAGGCTGGTTGGAAGTTGTTTTGAAAAGTTCTCTACTTATTTTTCCAAAAAAAAAACCCAGTAAAATATGTTTTGGGGAATTTGTTTTCAAAAAGTTTGTTTTTCTTATAGTTCTTAGTCCCTAAATAGTAGTTTAAAATGCACAGTAACCTCAATCTTTGCAACACTCCAAAGTAGTTTCTAAAGAAGCAAAGAAATTGTATTTCAGACCAATTCACAAACAACCTACAGACCTATTGGGGAAGTAGTATCATATCTAATTTTTTTTATCGAATTATGATAAGTGATAAAAACAATGAAGTAAGCAGTGAAGCAAAAACATTCTATATTCCTAAAACGAGTAGTTTAAAAATGGCAAAAAGCATAGTTTCAATTAAAATGGCAAAAAGCACAGTAGTCAACAAGGTATCTAAAAACCATCTTTGAAACGCTAAGATCAGTCAATATTTTCCCGCAAGTCCAAGAATATTCATAACTATAACGTAAATAATGCCGATCACATTAGCACTTACCCACTTGCTAGTTAATGAGCTGGCAGATATATAAAAGAAAGTTGCTTTTGCCTCTCCAGCAATTGCTTTTCCGATCATTGTTTTACCTGTTCCCTGAAAGAAAGTTATAGATTATACCACAAAACTTCCTGTGTAAAATATTCATGGAGCTTTAAACTTACCGGTGGACCAAAAAGAAGGAGACCTCTTCCAGGAGAACGACAACCTTTGAAGATGTCGGGACGTAATAAAGGCCATATAACCATTTCAGTTACACACTTTTTTGCATGTTCAAGACCAGCTACAAATTTGCATGCAATGAATTCAAATCAGTACAATTTCATAACCAACGCAACTGTATTGAACAATGAAACAAAAAATCTTATACCTATGTCATCCCACCGAACATTAGGATCCCTGTCCATAATCTCATTGCTAACATGCTCTATAAGTCTAGGCTCCAAATTCCTTAATTTTTCAGGAAGCTCACCATCAGGTCCACACAACATGTCCAAACTAGAATACAACAAGAAGTGTATCAGAATCTGAATTGTTACAAGAAGCAACTTATAATTCTTTGTCACATATAAAGGATTTCAAGCAAGCATTCTGTAAACAGTTGGAAAGTTTAGTAACAGAACTTATAGTAACCATCTTACAATCATGTAGAAGAATCAACAATACCAGGAAGCCAGGTCAACTACTTAAAACTTTACATGGAAAACAAAATATTAGTCGAAGCATCACAACAATTGACAAGCCTTTGAGTATTCTACACAGAACAGTGGTAGAGCCAGTAGCTACACAGAAATACAGGATTCGGACAGGAAGAGGAACCCACTACCCTTTTATGAGAAAGCATCCAATTACTTAGAGATGGTTTGGGGAAGTAACAAGATATAAAACGAAGCCGAAAACTTTCATCAGTCAACTTTAGATTTTGCAGTCAAAATATTTACCATCTCTTTGTTGAGTCATCCAAAGCATCTTCACCTTTTCCACCAATTCGTGAATTTACCATGTTCCCAGCAGTGACCCCACTAGACCTAATAGGAGGGACAAAATTACCACGCACTCCACGGCGTGAAGAACCATATGATCGCATCCCATATCCTTTATGTGAAGCATTATAATCGCTTTGAGGGGAGACTGAGGTATTTGGTGATCCTGCAAGTCCTCGTCTTTGCTTTGCATCCATTTCCTAATAGTGAAGAACCAAACAAGGTCTACAAAAGTTGATAAATTAATAAAAAAAAATGAAACAGGCTAGGGGAAGACCAGAATCCCTTGGCTTAGGCTAGGAGAAGAATGCAAGAATCCCTTAGCTACTGTACAAACATTTTTCCATAGAGAAAATATTGACATTAAGTTGCTTTACAGTCAAGATATTTGCTGGCCATAAATCTTCTCAAAATGAGTTCACTTTTTCTCACTTTGAAATAGCTTTTATAAAAATATGCACCAGCATTAACAGTGAAAAGAAAATACCAGTTTTGTTCTTGCTGTGACAAATGCATTGCCAGAAAATTCAGCATTAGCATCTTCAGTACTCGATGGTGAATTGGCATTGTCTACCTTAGGACTACTTATTTCCATTCGAACATGTCTGGTTGTTGTTGCAACCATGTTTCTGTAAGCCCGCCCTTCCTCCTCAAGGTTTGTGAAAGATACACCTTGGGTTTTTTTATGATCATATAATGAAGGATCCTTTTCTACAATAATACAATCGTCAAGGTGATTACTTGAGCTCAAAGAACTCCTGTACAGACTAGGACTTGTCCTGCCATGATCTTTTTTATACAGGGGGGATGTAACCTTTGCTTCTGCAGTGATTTCTGGTGCCTTAGTACTCAACGTATCCACCCTCTCCTGCTGATCCTGAGAAGATATAATATGATGAGCACACATGACAAGACATTCTGTACTGAAATTTTCAAACGCCCTAGGTAATTAAATGAATAAATTTATTCAATGGCTGTCAGTTACCAATTCATTCATAATCCTTCCATTAGAATGCTGAAGTGCCTGAAAGTACTTTGACTGCTTAATCTTGCTGAAATCCACTTCTTTGCTCATGCTAAATACACATCCTGGAGCTGTCTTTGCTTGTTCAAACACTTGTCTGAGAGCATACAGATGGTTTAACAACCAAATTGAAATTAATAAAGGATAGTACTTCACCGGGAAATGCTTTTAGTCTCAAAGATCAAAATATCAGAATTTTTAATGAGATATAACTAAATTGGAACTAATATCAGGATAATGTAATGTTTAAAGTCTCCAAAGATCACATATCAGTAAATTTAATGAGATACCTTACAGTAACCGCAAATGCTAATAACTAAGCAATTAACTCAACGTGTAGAAACTACACACGTAAATTTTGCACTTGGAATAGCTTATGTTTATTGTTCACCGTATAAAAGATCAAAAATACAATGTGTCATCCAATTCATCATCCGTCTGCAAGTGCTTATGATAGTTTCAACATCTCTATTCCAACCTTGAATTCTGCATATTTTCCCTCATTATGTACACGACCTGAGCAAAGGATCGGAAATTCATTTATATTTTCCTTCATCGTGAGAGCTTTTGCCTTATAATCGTTTCACCAATCTCTACTCCAATTAAAACCACAATTTTCTCAGTTAAACTGGCGACTGAGCTAAGTACCAAATCCATTACACTTCTAAGTTCTCGTAAATATTGAATAATGAGTGTACAATGCTAAAGCGACAGTTCATATTCATTCCCTGGCACTAAATAGCATTGTTTCCAAAAGAAGATTACAGAAGAGATAATGTATGGGCTCTTAAAATTCATACCGATCGGATTCCGGCATGAGAGATCGGCGAGCGGCATGAATTTTCTCAACAGCCTCGCGCCTAATAGGATGAATAAAAGCTTGATCAACGTCGGTATGAGTCTGAGAGTCGAGAAATCCTAGAAGACGGAGACCAAGAAGTTGAGCGGCAGAGTAATCGCGTCTTTGGAGGGCGAAATCGGCGCCGAAGAGGAGGGATTGGAGCCTCTTCAGATTCTGGTCCACTTGCTTTCTCCAGCATGTCTCCTCCGGTTGGGATTCAGCGATATGTTGTTTGGATAGAGAAGACGAAGAGAGAGATGAGTGCATTGGGGTGTGGTTGGACAGGAACGCCTGTTTTCCCGCCATTTTCAAGTGTTAGCGCCGTGGAGACGCACTTTATTATTTACTTGGATGTGGGCTTCTTTTTTTAGATAATTGTATAGAAGCCCAACAAAAATACAAAACGGACTTTGGCCTACTCTTTCAAACTGAAGAATTTTGCCTTGTTTGCTTATATCATTATCAACCAAAAATACAAAAGAAGCCTTCATCTTGTTTGCCCATATCCTCTTCTCCATTTTCTCTTTCTCCACTGTTTCTTTTTTTTTTTTTTTTTTTTTTTTTTTTTTTTT